>JAVSCE010005658.1:0-36068 GCA_032199065.1 Smutsia gigantea
ACTAATTTACAGTCCCACAAGCAGTGTAAGAGGGTTCCCTTTTCTCCACATCCTCGCCAACATTTGTTGTTGTTTGTGTTCTGGATGTTGGCCATCCTCATGGGTGTGAGGTGATACCTCATTGTGGTTTTAATCTGCATTTCTCTGATGATTAGCGATGTGGAGCATCTTTTCATGTGCCTGTTGGCCATCTGAATTTCTTCTTTAGAGAACTGTCTATTCATGTTCTCTGCCCATTTGTTAATTGGATTATTTGCTTTCTGTTTGTTAAGGTGCATGAGTTCTTTATATATTTTGGATGTCGACCCCTTATCAGATACATCATTTATGAATATATTCTCCCATACTGTAGGATGTCTTTTTGTTCTACTGATGGTGTCCTTTTCTGTACAGAAGCTTTGCAGCTTGATATAGTCCCACTTGTTCATTTTTGCTTTTGTTTCCCTTGCCCGGGGAGATATGCTCATGAAGAAGTTGCTCATGTTTATGTCCAGGAGATTTTTGCCTATGTTTTTTTCAAAGAGTTTTATGGTTTCATGACTTACATTCAGGTCTTTGATCCACCTTGAGTTTACCTTTTTGTATGGGGCTAGACAGTAGTCCAGTTTCATTCTCTTACATGTAGCTGTCCAGTTTTTCCAACACCAGCTGCTGAAGAGGCTGTCATCTCCCCATTGTATATCCAAGGCTCCTTTATCAAATATTAATTGACTGTATATGTTTGGGTTAATGTTTAGATTTTCTATTCTGTTCCACTGGTCTGTGGGTCTGTTTTTGTGCCAATACCAAATTGTCTTGATTACTGTGGCTTTGTAGTAGAGCTTGAAGTCAGGGAGCATAATTCCCCCTGTTTTATTCCTCCTTCTCAGGGTTGCTTTGGCTATTCGGGGTCTTTTGTGGTTCCATATGAATTTTAGAATTATTTGTTCCAGTTCATTGAAGAAAGCTGTTGGTAGTTTGATAGGGATTGCATTGAATCTGTAGATTGCTTTAGGTAGTATAGCCATTTTGACAATATTTATTCTTCCTAGCCAAGAGCATGGGATGCATTTCCATTTGTTTGTGTCCTCTTTAATTTCTCTTAGGAGTGTCTTGTAGTTTTCAGAGTACAGGTCTTTCACTTCCTTCGTTAGGTTTATTCCTAGGTATTTTATTCTTTTTGATGCAATTGTGAATGGAATTGTTTTTTTGATTTCTCTTTCTGTTAGTTCATCATTAGTGTATAGGAAAGCAACAGATTTCTGTGTGTTAATTTTGTATCCTGCAACTTTGCTGAATTCAGATATTAGTTCTAGTAGTTTTGGACTGGAGTCTTTAGGGTTTTTTATGTACAGTATCATGTCATCTGCAAATAGTGACAATTTGACTTCTTCTTTACCAATCTGGATGCCTTGTATGTCTTTGTTTTGTCTGTTTTGCCATGGCTAGGACCTCCAGTACTATGTTGAATAACAGTGGAGAGAGTGGGCATCCCTGTCTTGTTCCCGATCTTCGGTGAAAGGCTTTCAGCTTCTTGCTGTTAAGTATGATGTCAGCTGTGGGTTTGTCATATATGGCCTTTATGATGTTCAGGTTCTTGCCCTCTATACCCATTTTGTTGAGAGTTTTAATCAGGAATGGATGCTGAATTTTGTCAAATGCTTTTTCAGCATCTATGGAGATGATCATGTGGTTTTTGTTCTTCTTTTTGTTGATGTGGTGGATGATGTTGATGGATTTTCGAATGTTGTACCATCCTTGCATCCCTGGGATGAATCCCATTTGATCATGGTGTATGATCCTCTTGATGTATTTTTGAATTCGGTTTGCTAATATTTTGTTGAGTATTTTTGCATCTACGTTCATCAGGGATATTGGTCTGTAATTTTCTTTTTTGGTGAGGTCTTTGCCCGGTTTTGGTATTAGAGTGATGCTGGCTTCATTGAATGAGTTTGGAAGTATTCCCTCCTCTTCTATTTTTTGGAAAACTTTAAGGAGAATCGGTGTTATTTCTTCTCTATATGTCTGGTAGAATTCAGAGGTGAATCCATCAGGCCTGGGGGTTTTGTTCTTGGGTAGTTTTTTGATTACCAATTCGATTTCATCGCTGGTGATTGGTCTGTTTAGTTTTTCTGTTTCTTGCTTGGTCAGTCTTGGAAGGTTGTATTTTTCTAAGAAGTTGTCCATTTCTTCTATGTTTTCCAGCTTGTTAGCATATAGATTCTCATAATATTCTCTTATAATTCTTTGTATTTCTCTGGGGTTCATCATGATTTTTCCTTTCTCATTTCTGATTGTGTTTATGTGTGTAGATTCTCTTTTTCTCTTAATGAGTCTGGCTAGTGGTTTATCTGTTTTGTTTATTTTTTCAAAGAACCAGCTCTTGGTTTCATTGACTTTTTTTCTATTGTTTTCATCTTCTCAATTTTATTTATTTCTTCTCTGATCTTTATTATGTCCCTCCTTCTGGTGACATTGGGCCTCATTTGTTCTTCTTTTTCCAATTTCAGTAATTGTGTCTTTAGACTATTCATTTGAAAATGTTCTTCCTTCTTTAAATAGGCCTGGATTGCGATATAGTTTCCTCTTAGAACTGCCTTTGCTGTGTCCGACAGTTGTGGCTTTGTGTTGTTGTCATTAGTCTCCATATATTCTTTGATTTCTGTTTTGATTTGGTTGTTAACCCATTGATTAATTAGGAGAATGTTGTTAAGTCTCCGTGTATTTGTGAGCCTTTTTGATTTCTTTCCAAAATTTATTTCTAGTTTTATACCTTGGTGATCTGAGAAGTTGGTTGGTAGAATTTCAATATTTTTGAATTTACTGATGTTCTTTTTGTGGCCTAGTATGTGGTCTATTCTGGAAAATGTTCCATGTGCACTTGAGAAGAAGAATGTGTGTATCTTGTTGCTTTTGGGTGCAGAGTTCTGTAGATGTCTGTTAGGTCCATCTGTTCTAGTGTGTTGTTCAGTGCCTCTGTGTCTTTACTTATTCTCTGTCTGGTTGATCTGTCCTTTGGAGTGAGTGATGTGTTGAAGTCTCCTAAAATGAATGCATTGCTGTCTATTTCCTCCTTTAATTCTTTTAGTATTCGTTTCACATATGCTGGCACTCCCGTATTGGGTGCATATTATATAAATTTATAATGGTTATATCTTCTTGTTGGACTGACCCATTTATCAATATGTAATGTCCTTCTTTATCTCTTGCTACTTTCTCCGTTTTGAAGTCTATTTTGTCTGATACAAGTACTGCCACACCTGCTGTTTTCTCTTTGTTGTTTGCATGAAATATCTTTTTCTGTCCCTTCACTTTTAGTCTGTGTATATCTTTGGGTTTGAGGTGAGTCTCTTGTAAACAGCATATAGATGGGTCTTGCCTTTTTATCCATTCTGTTACTCTGTGTCTTTTGATTGGTGCATTCAGTCCTTTTACATTTAGGGTGATTATTTATAGATATGTACTTATTGCCATTGCTGGCTTTATATTCGTGGTTACCAAAGGTTCAAGGGTTGCTTCTTTACTATCTAACAATCTAACTTAACTTTCTTGTTAAGTTGTTGTAAACACCGTCTGATGTTTCTTTATTTCTCTCCCTTTTTATTCCTCCTCCTCCATTCTTTGTATACTAGGTGTTTTATTCTTGCCCTTAGTTAGTATTTAGATGGTCTGCTTTCTTTGCTATGATTTCATTTTCTCTGGTGACATCTTTTTAGCCTTAGGGGGCTTCCCTCTAGAGCAGTCCATTTAAGATATCCTGTAATGGTGGCTTATGAGAGGCGAACTCTCTCAACTTTTGTTTGTCTGGAAATTGTTTAATCCCTCCATCATATTTAAATGGTAATCATGCTGGATACAATATTCTTGGTTCGAGGCCGTTCTGTTTCATTACATTAAATATATCATGCCATTCTCTTCTGGCCTGTAAGGTTTCTGTTGAGAAATCTGATGATAGTCTGATGGGTTTTCCTTTGTAGGTGATCTTTTTTCTCTAGCTGCCTTTAATACTCTGTCTTTATCTTTGATCTTTGCCATTTTAATTATTATGTGTCTTGGTGTTGTCTTCCGTGGGTCCCTTGTGTTGGGAGATCTATGGGCTTCCGTGGACTGCGGACTATTTCCTTCCCCAGCGTGGGAAAGTTTTCAGCAATTATTTCTTCAAAGACACTTTCTATCCCTTTTTGTCTCTCTTCTTCCTCTGGTACTCCTATAATGCGAATATTGTTCCGTTTGGATTGGTCACACAGTTCTCTTAATATTCGTTCATTCCTAGAGATCCTTTCATCTCTCTCTGCCTCAGCATCTCTGTATTCCTGTTCTCTGATTTCTATTCCTTTAACAGTCTCTTGCATCTCATCCATTCTGCTGTTAAGCTCTTCGATCGCTTGTCTGATTTCTGCATTGTCTTTCCTCACTTCCCTCACTTCCTCCCTCAGCTCTTGCACATTTCTCTGTAGATACATCAGCATGGTTATGACCTTTATTCTGAATTCTTTTTCAGGAAGACTGCATTTCCATACCTTCAGGCTCCCTCTTGGGTTGTCTGGTTGATCTTATTCTGGACCATATTCCTCTGTCTTTTCATGGCTATAGACGTGGTCGCTGGTAGTTGCCACATATGGCAGCTTGGCTCTTTAAGACTTAAGAAAGAAAAGAAAAGAAAAAAGAAAGAGAAGAAAAAACCAAACAAAAAGAAAAAAAACGCCCACCGGGAATAGATTCTGTGGGGATGCTCTAGGTGGCGCTGTTGCTCCACTATTCTGCAGCTGTGGCCACGCCACTCCGCAGGGCCCTTTATAGCTCTGGCCAGGGTGGGAACGAATGGGAGGCTGTTGATCTCTGTGAGACATCTATGTGTGGCCACCGTTTCCCAGTCGCCAGCTAAGGGGTCCAAAACTCCCCAGGACTCCCAGCCTGCTGGGGTGAGTGTGCCAGGGCGATCCAGCCCCTCCTCTGGGCTCCTGTCTCTTTAAGACCACTGAAAAAAACACGCGCTTTTCTTTTTTTTTTTTTTCCTTCCCGGGAGCCGTCTGCAAGCACCCTAGTGCATTCCTGCTCAGATCCTGCACCCTCTGTCTCTCCAATCTCCGCTACACCGCGATGTGTGTCAGTGCTCCCGGCACAGGTCACCAGGGCTGGTTATTTCGCAGGCCTGTACTTCCACTCCCTCCTGGCTCTGAATCCTCTCCTCCCGCCGGTGCACTGGGGTGGGTGAGTGCTCGGGTCCCACCGGGTCGCAGCTCCGTATCTTACCTGCCTTGTGGGTTGCTGTGTCCTCTCAGGTATAGCTGCACGCTGTGCGCTTTCCTGTGTATTCTGGTCTCTCTTTTAGGAATAGTTGTATTTGCTGTATTTTCATAGATGTATATAGCTTTGGGAGGAGATTTCTGCCGCCCTGCTCACGCCGCCATCTTCCCGGAAGTCTCCCTCCTTCAAATTTAAATGATAATCTTGCCAGATAAAGTAATCTTGGCTCAAGGCCCTTCTGCTTCATTGCATTAAATATATCATGCCACTCCCTTGTACAGAAGCTTTTTTTTTTGATGTAGTCCCATTTGTTCATTTTTGCTTTTGTTTCCCTTGCCTGGAGATGTGTTCAGGAAGAAGTTGCTCATGTTTATATTCAACAGACTTTTGCCTATGTTTTCTTCTAAGAGTTTTATGGTTTCATGACTTACATTCAGGTCTTTGATCCACCTTGAGTTTACCTTTGTGTATGGGGTTAGACAGTAGTCCAGTTTCATTCTCTTACATGTAGCTGTTCAGTTTTTCCAACACCAGCTGCTGAAGAGGCCGTCATCTCCCCAATGTATATCCAAGGCTCCCTTATCAAATATTAATTGACTGTATATGTTTGAGTTTATGTTTGGGTTTATGTTTGGATTTTCTATTCTATTCCACTGGTCTGTGGGTCTGTTTTTGTGCCAATACCAAATTGTCTTGATTACTGTGGCTTTGTAGTAGAGCTTGAAGTTGGGGAGTGTAATCCCCCCTGCTTTATTCTTCCTTCTCAGGATTGCTTTGGCTATTCAGGGTCTTCTCTGGTTCCATATGAATTTTAGAACTATTTGTTCTGGTTTGTTGAAGAATGCTGTCAGCATTTTGATAGGCATTGCACTGAATCTGTAGATCGCTTTAGGCAGGATGTCCATTTTGACAATATTAATTCTTTCTATCCATGAGCATGGGATGTATTTGCATTTATTGATGTCCTCTTTAATTTCTCTCAAGAGTGTCTTGTAATTTTCAGGGCATAGGTCTCTTTTTTTTTTATTAAGGTATCATTGATATACATTCCTATGAAGGTTTCACAAGAAAAACAATTTGGTTCCTACATTCACCCATATTATTGAGTTCCCCCCATACCCCATTGCAGTCACTGTCCATGAGTGTAGTAACATGCCACAGAGTCACTACTTCTCTTCTCTGTGCTACACTGTCTTCCCCATGATCCACTCCCCACCCCCACCAGGGTATAGATCTTTCACCTCCTTGGTTAGATTTATTCCTAGGTATTTTATTCTTTTTGATGCAGTTGTGAATGGAGTTGTTTTCCTGATTTCTCTTTCTGCTAATTCATCATTAGTATATAAGAATGCAACAAATATCTGCATATTAATTTTGTATCCTGCAACTTTGTTGAATTCAACTATTCTAGTAATTTTGTGGTGGATTCTTTAGGGTTTTTTATGTACAATATCATGTCATCTGCAATCAGTGGCAGTTTAACTTCTTCCTTACCAATCGGATGCCTTTTATTTCTTAGTGTTGTCTGATTGCTGTGGCTAGGACCTCCAGTACTATGCTGAATAAAAGTGGGGAGAGTGGGCATCCTTGTCTTGTTACTGATCTTACAGGAAAAGCTTTCAGCTTTTTACTGTTACGCATGATGTTGGCTGTGGGATTGTCATATATGGCCTTTAGTATGTTGAGGTACCAGTCCTCTATACCCATTTTGTTGAGTTTTTACCCATTCTGAGTGGATGTTGAATTTTGTCAAATGCTTTTTCAGCATCTGTGAAGATGATCATGTGCTTTTTGTCCTTTTTGTTGATGTGGTGTATGATGGTTGATAGATTTTTGAATATTGTACCATTCTTGCATTCCTGGAATAAATCCCAGTTGATCATGATGGATGATTTTTTTAATGTATTGTTGAATTCAGTTTGCTAATATTTTCTTGAGTATTTTTGCATCTATGTTCATCAGGGATATTGGTCTGTAATTTTCTCTTTTTTTGTGGTGATTTTGCCTGGTTTTGGTATTAAGAGTGATACTGGCCTCAGAAGGAGTTTGGAAGTGTTCCCTCCTCTTCTACTTTTTGGAAAACTTTAAAGGAATATGGGTATTAGGTATTCTCTAAATGTCTGATAAAATTCAGTGGTGAAGCCATTTGGTCCAGGAGTTTTGTTCTTAGGTAGTTCTTTGTTCACCAATTCCATTTCATTGCTTGTAGTTTGTCTGTTCATACTTCCTATTTCTTCCTGGGTCAGTCTTGGAAGGTTGTATTTTTCTAGAAATTTGTCCATTTCTTCTAGATTTTCCAATTTGTTAGCATGTAATTTTTCATAGTATTCTAAATTCTTTGTATTTCTGTTGTGTCCATCACGATTTTTGCTTTCTCATTTCTCATTCTGTTTATGTGTGTACACTCCCTTTTTTTCTTGATAAGCCTGGCTAGGGGTTTATCTATTTTGATTATTTTCTTAAAAAACCAACTCCTGGTTTCATTAATTCTTTCTATTGTTTCATTCTTCTCGATTTTTTTAATTTCTGCTCTGATCTTTATAATAATGTCCCTCCTTCTACTGACTTTGGGTCTCATTTGTTGTTCTTTTTCTAGTTTCATTAATTGTGAGTTTAGAATGTTCATTTGGGATTGTTCTTCTTTCTTGAGATAAGCCTATGTTGCTATATACTTTCCTCTTAGAACAGCCTTTGCTTCGTCCCACAGAAGTTAGGGTGTTGAGCTGTTGTTTTCATTTGTCTCCATGTATTGCTTGATCTCTGTTATTATTTGGTCATTGATCCATTGATTATTTAGGAGCATATTGGTAAGTTTCCATGCATTTGTGGGCTTTTTTGTTTTCTTTGCACAATTTATTTCTAGTTTTATACCTTTGTGGTCTGAGAAGTTGGTTGGTACAATTTCAATGCTTCTGAATTTACTGAGGCTCTCTTTATGGTGTAGTATTGGATCTATTCTGGAAAATGTTCCATGTGCACTTAAGAAGAATGTGTGTCCTGGTGCTTTTGGGCAGAGTGTTTTGTAGATGTGTGTTAGGTCCATCTGTTCTAATGTGTTGTTCAGTGTCTCTGTGTCCTTACTTATTTTCTGTCTGGTTGATCGTTCCTTTGGAGTGACTGCTGTGTTGAAGTCTCCTAAAATGAATGCATTGCATTCTGTTTCCCCCTTTAATTCTGTTGGTATTTGTTTCACATATTTGGGTGCTCCTATATATAGGGTGCATAGATATTTATAATGGTTATATTGTCTTATTGGCCTAATCCCTTTTTCATTATGTAATGTCCTTCTCTGTCTCTTGTTACTTTCTTTGTTTTTAAGTCTGTTTTGTCTGATACAAGTACTGCAACTCCTCTGTTTTTCTCCCTATTATTTGCATGAAATATCTTTTTCCATCCCTTCACTTTTAGTCTGTATATGTCTTTGGGTTTGAAGTGAGTCTCGTGTAGGCAGCATATAGATGGGTCTTGCTTTTTTATTTATTCTGTAACTCTGTGTCTTTTGATTGGTGTATTCAGTCCATTTACATTTAGGGTGATTATCGATAAATATGTACTTACTGCCATTTTAGGCCTAGATTCGTGGTTAGCAAAGGTTCACAGGCAGCATCTTTACTATGTAAGTCTAACTTAACTCACTTATTATGCTATTACAATCTAAAGGTTCTTTTTTTTTTCCCTTCCTCCTCCACTCTTTATATGTTAGATCTCATATTCTGTACTCTTTGTGTATCCCTTGGCTGACTTTGTGGGTAGCTGATTTAATTTTGCATTTGCTTAGTAATTAATTGGTCTACTTCCTTTACTGTGGTTTTGTTTTCTCTGATGACAGCTATTTAGGAGCACTTCATCTATAGCCTTCCCTTCAAAATACACTGTAAAGATGGTTTGTGGGGGGTAAATTCCCTCAGCGTTTGTTTATCTGGAAATTGTTTACTCCCTCCTTCAAATTTAAATGATAATCTTGCCGGTAGAGTATTGTTGGTTTGAGGCCCTTCTGTTTCATTGCATTAAATATATCATGCCACTCCCTTCTGGCCTGTAAGATTTCTCTTGAGAAATCTGATGATAGCCTGATGGGTTTTCCTTTGTATGTGATCTTATTTCTCTCTCTAGCTGCTTTTAAAAATCTATCCTTATTCTTGATCTTTGCCATTTTAATTATTATATGTCTTGGTGTTGTCTTCCTAGGGTCCCTTGTGTTGGGAAATCTGTGCACTTTCATGGCCTGCGAGACTATTTCCTTCCCCAGATTGGGGAAGTTTTCAGCAATTATTTCCTCAAAGACACTTCCTGTCTATCTCTTTTTCTCTCTCTTCTTCTTCTGGTACCCCTATAATGAGAATATTGGTTTTTTTGGATTGGTCACAGAGTTGGTCTTATTATTCTTTCATTTCTTGAGATCCTTTTTTTCTGTGCCTCAGATTCTTCATATTCCTCAGATTATTTATATTCCTGTTCTCCAATTTCTATTCACTTACCGTCTCTTCTACCTCTTCTAATCTGCTTTTAAATCCCCCATTGTATGTTTCATTTTAGATACTGTGTTTTTCAAAGTTTCTATCTCTTTCTTGATGTAGTCCCTGAGATCTCGAATATTTTTCTGTAGATCTTGAATACTTTACTGTAGCTCTGTGTACATGTTTATGATTTTTATTTTGAAATATTTATCAAGAAGATTGGTGATTTCAGTTTCACTTAGCCCTCTTTCTGGTGCTTAAGGGATTTTGAGTTGAACAAGGTTCTTTTGCTTTTTCATGTTTTTAATGATTACTATGGAATAATAACTTTGTGTAGGCGGCACCCTGTAGTGGCCAGAAGCTCTACTCTTTGGAGCTGCCCAGCACCTGGCGCAATGGCAGAGGTCGCAGGCAAGCAGAACCGGTGCCTGTAGAAAGATTATTTTTAATGAAATGCTTAAAATATTCAAGAATAGATTCACCTGGCCGTGTCAACCCTTAACATCATGTACTTCACTTGATGAAAAATATTCTGATAAACACACCTGAAGCACCCTGCGTATCATTTATTATTTTACTTGGAGATTACTATAATGAACTTAATGTTTTCATTTTTGTGTACTTTTGCATTTTTATAGTATATGTGCACAAATATGTAGTACTGTTATACAAGGTTTAATTTTAAATTAGATATATATATATTTTTAATTTTTTTAAAATTATCATTAATTTACAATTACATGTGCAATATTACGATTATTAAACTACCCCTTCATCAGGTCCCCCCCACCAACCCCATTACAGTCACTGTCCATCAGCATAGTGAGATGCTATAGAATCACTACTTGTCTTCTCTGAGTTGCACTGCCCTCCCCGTGCCCCCCCAACATTACATCTGCTAATCGTAATGCCCCTTTTTCCCTCTTATCCCTCCCTTCCTGCCCATTTTCCCCAGTCCCTTTCCCTTTGGTAACTATTAGTCCGTTCTTGGGTTCTGTGAGTCTGCTGCTGTTTTGTTCCTTCAGTATTTTTCTTTGTTCTTATACTCCACATATGAGTGAAATCATTTGATACTTGTCTTTTTCGGCTTGGCTTATTTCACTGAGCATAATACCCTCTAGCTCCATCCATGTTGTTGCAAATGGTAGGATTTGTTTTCTTCTTATGGCTGAATAATATTCCATTGTGTATATGTACCACATCTTCTTTATCCGTTCATCTACTGATGGACACTTAGGTTGCTTCCATTTCTTGGCTATTGTAAATAGTGCTGCAATAAACATAGGGGTGCATCTGTCCTTTTCAAATTGGGCTGCTGCATTCTTAGGGTAAATTCCTAGGAGTGGAATTCCTGGGTCAAATGGTATTTCTATTTTGAGTTTTTTGAGGAACCTCCATACTGCTTTCCACAATGGTTGAACTAATTTGCAGTCCCACCAGCAGTGTAGGAGGGTTCCCTTTTCTCCACATCCTCGCCAACATTTGTTGTTGTTTGTGTTTTGGATGTTGGCCATCCTCACTGGTGTGAGGTGATATCTCATTGTGGTTTTAATCTGCATTTCTCTGATGATTAGCGATGTGGAGCATCTTTTCATGTGCCTGTTGGCCATCTGAATTTCTTCTTTGGAGAAGTGTCTATTCATGTCCTCTGCCCATTTCTTAATTGGATTATTTGCTTTCTGTTTGTTAAGGTGCATGAGTTCTTTATATATTTTGGATGTCAACCCTTTATCAGATACGTTTTTTATGAATATATTCTCTGATACTGTAGGATATCTTTTTGTTCTACTGATGGTGTCCTTTTCTGTACAGAAGCTTTGCAGCTTGATATAGTCCCACTTGTTCATTTTTGCTTTTGTTTCCCTTGCCCGGGGAGATATGTTCATGAAGAAGTTGCTCATGTTTATGTCCAAGAGATTTTTGCCTATGTTTTTTTCTAAGAGTTTTATGGTTTCATGACTTACATTCAGGTCTTTGATCCACCTTGAGTTTACCTTTGTGCATGGGGCTAGACAGTAGTCCAGTTTCATTCTCTTACATGTAGCTGTCCAGTTTTTCCAACACCAGGTGCTGAAGAGGCTGTCATCTCCCCATTGTATATCCAAGGCGCTTTTATCAAATATTAATTGACTGTATATGTTAGATATATTTTTGAGATCATTTTGCAACTTATTTTACTCAGCTTTGGTTTTGTGATTTTATTGTCTCGATATAACACTTATAATTTATCCATTTTATTCGCTACATGTTGTTTTGTTAAGTAAAAAATTATCTGTTCTTCTACCAAGAGACATTAAGGTTGTTTACAATCTTTTGCTATTATAAACAGTGTTAGAATAAACACATTTTCCTTCCTGTGCATACAGATGAAAATTTTCCTTAAAGATTCGTTTCCAAATTGTTCTTTAAAGTACTTGAACCAGTTTACAACACTATCTTCCCAACAGTGCATATAAGTTTCTTTTTTCCATATTCTTGCCAACATTTCTAAAATTTTGCCTTTTGTCTTTAGATAGTTGATCCATTAGACTGTATTTTTGTGTGTGGTGTGTGGTTCTTTAATATATTTTTTGAAATGAATAACCGGTTGTCCCACAACTATTTAGTTGTTATTACCCTCTCTGTCCTATATCAGATTTCTATGTATATGTCAGACTGTTTCTGGGCTTTCTGTTTAATTTGTCTATTTGTTTATCAATAACATACTGTCTTAACTACTGTAGCTTTCTGAATAAAGTTTTACTATTGAATAGGACAAGTTTCCTTCATCTCATTCTTCAAAGTTGTCTTGGCTATTTTTGGCTCTTTATTTAACATTTATTTTGAAATACATTTGTCAAGTTCTAATGAAGACCACTGAGATTTTTACTAGAATTGCATTGAATTTAGAGATTAATAGGGAGAAAATATTGACATGATCTTACTGAGTCTTCCAGTCCATGAATGTTATATATTATTCTCCACTAATTCATGTCTTTGAATGTACCCTCCAATACTGTTTTGTAATTTTCTTCATAGAAGTTTTACGTGTTTTTATCAACTTACTTTCTTAGAGATGTTATAGTTTTTAGTCTTATTAAATGAGGGTTAATTTGTACATTTCTGTTGGTTATTACTGGAGTGGTAATACTGATTTTTGCATATTGATCTTGTATCTGTCAACACTGAACTCTTATTCTGAAAGGATCTAATAAATTATGTTTGAATAAAGACAGTTTTAACTGTTCATTTCCACTTCTACCTCCCTAATTTCTTCTGCTTAAGTTTTCGTTTTAAAGAAACAGAATCATCCATAAAACCCTAATGTCCCCCAGTCAACAGTTGTCAGAGACAAATAATTTGACTAATTTCTACTCAGTACCTTCCCACAGGGTTACTTTTCTTATTGAAAAGCCCCCTTTACTGTTTCTTAGTCAAGATCCATAGGTGGCCAGTTCTCCCTTTGTTTACCTGGAAATTTTCTTTATTTTCATCCTCATAATCTTACCTTTTATCTAATAACATATCTTATATTCTTGGTGATCTATGGTTCACTATGCTGTATCGAAGTATAGATACATTTTTATAGATACTCAGACTGAACTTTCAACCTGAGAACTAATGTATTTTTATTCTGGAAAACTCTCATACATTCTTTCTTTCACAGCCCCTAAGCCATTCATTCCATTTGTTTTAGAGTCCTATTGGATGAATGTTGGAGCTTCTCAATCTACATATACATGGTTTTTAAACTATATTTTCATGTTCTTTAGTAGGTTTGGTCTTCATTTGGGAGAGTTCTCTAGGACTTCTGATCTCTAATTCTCTTTATTTTATATCCAATCTTAAGTTTACCCCATCTCTCAAGTATATCAATTACTATTTTTTGTTTTCAGGATTTCTTAATTTGTATTTTATATCTACTTGATATTATTTCATTTCTGTTGTTTTACAATTTTTTTTAGAGGATATTATGTGTATTTCTCTTTATTCATGCTGAACAGATGTATTTGAAAGTCTTTGTCAGATTGTTCTTTAAAGTGTTACGTGAAGTGAATTCGGGTACAATTTTTTTGTTGGCAGTTTTTCTAAGCCATTTTCTTTTTTTTTTAAGTTTATTTTGATATCATTAATCTACAATTAAATTAGCAATATTATGGTGATTACACTACCCCCTTCATCAGGTCCCCCCCACCAAACCCATTACAGTCACTGTCCATCAGCATAGTGAGATGCTATAGAGTCACTACTTGTCTTCTCTGGGTTGTACAGCCCTCCCTGTGCCCCCCTAACATTATACCTGCTAATCGTAATGCCCCTTTTTCCCCCTTGTCCCTCCCTTGCCACCCGTCCTCCCCAGTCCCTTTCACTTTGGTAACTATTAGTCCGTTCTTGGGTTCTGTGAGTCTGCTGCTGTTTTGTTCCTTCAGTTTTTTTTTTTCTTCTTAGTTCTTATACTCCACATATGAGTGAAATCATTTGGTACTTGTCTTTTTCGGCTTGGCTAAGCCATTTTCTTGTGTAATTTGGAATTTCTGTTTGTAAGCCCTTTTGACTGGGAGGTGGTTTGGTTTTTGTGTATTGTTCACTTCTCTTCATCTTTGCTCTCCATCTTTCTGCTGATTGCTCCTGTCTTAGAATCTCCTAGCCCAGCACAGCCCAAGCTAACACAACCTCTGGCTTCAGGTCTAGCGTCTTGCATGAAGCACTTTGATTGCTGTATATTTGAAGCAAAGCAGTGATTAAAGTATGATTTCCCTGAATTGATCTGACCTAAAAGCCTTAAAGAATAAGTTTTTGTAGTAGTGTGTGATGGGTGTGGTAATTGGTGGTTTTAGTTCATGGACAACTTTAGATCCAGTTTATGGCAGACTACCATCACAAGGCTTCCTTCTGTACCTTTCTGCTCAGCCTCCAGAGATTTCTCCTATACTAAGATTCTTTGCTTGCTTTTATATTTTTATTTTACTCTTTCATTTCCTCCATGTAATATTATTGTACCACTCTATGCCACTATGCTCCATCAAGAAATTTAGCTCAAGCATGATGTGACTGACAGATTTTTAACAAGTTAAAAAATTGGGGCAAAGGTTAAAAAAAAAAAAGCACAGCTAAAGTATGTCTATCCCTTTGATGTACACTGTCCTGGCCCCCTTTCTAGAAACCTAGATTAGGCTACTTACAGTCTTAGCCCGGGTTACACTACTTCCAGCTCTACAAGTCATTGGAGGGATCAGTACTTTGGAGAGCCACAATAACGCGTTCCAGGTTAAGACTGTCCTGGGCTCACCTACATCTTCTAAGCTCATCTTGATTTGTTTTGCTTTTCCTCCCAGGATTTCCATTATATACACATCTTCTTGCAGGTGTTTCCATTCCCCTCCTCTTCAGTTCTGTACCTGCTGCCCATAGAATCTGAAATAGCAGGGAAATGATAGTCTTCTGGAACCTGATACTCTCAGCCTTCAACACAGCCCTCTGATTCCAGATAAACCATGGATATACAGGTTACAAAAGGACTGCTTATAGGTACTCACTGCTAAGTCTAACCCACTGGCAAATTTGGAAGCATTATCTAGTCCCACAACCTGGGAAAGTAGCCATTATAAAAGTAAGATTCTTCAAACAGTCTTTACAAACAAAATTTGTCATTATGATTTTTCTTTTAAATGATCTACAGCAAACTTCAGGAATCAGTGTCAGCATCATCACCTTGCATTCAATCCTATTAAAACATTCTCAGTGCCAAATAAAACATTTCTGCTTTTTTCTCCTTAGAATCTATACATTATTCTATAGGGTTTAAAAGATGTATGTTCCTAATAACCTTTTAAATGTAAACCATCTTGGGGTTAAGGGCTGGATGAAGGAAAAATGTCTTTAAAACTTCATAGTCTTAGGAAACTCTGATTCTCATGACCTTTATTAGAGAAAGTAAAAGACATACTTAAAAAAAAACTATATTCTGAACCTGACTTCTTAGGATAAAATTTAAAATTTTGAAGTGTATGAGCTAAAACATTGAAGCTTCTAGATGATATTATGGTAGAACACCTTCATGATCTTGGAGTAGAAAACTGGTCAGATTTTACCTTTAAGCATGGTATAAATTTATAGGGCTAGTTTGTGGTGTCTTTTGTATTAATGATATATGTTTGGGGTTCAGAATGCTGTTCACTCCTTGTTGCTCATTGCTGTACAAGTGGCAAACTCAGGTGGGGATCACTAAGTGAGAAGTAAACAGCCTATTAAGAATATTGGCAAATGCAACAACGTGGATGGAGCTGGAGGGTATTATGCTCAGTAATATAAGCCATGTGGTGAAAGACAAGTACCAAATGATTTTTCACTCATATGTGGAGTATAACAAGAAAGCAAAATGGAAGGAACAAAACAACAGCAGACTCACAGACTCCAAGAAGGGACTAGCAGTTAACAAAGGGAAGGGGTTGGAGAGGGTGGGTGGGAATTAAGGGGCATTACGATTAGCACACATAATGTAAGGGGTGGGGCACAGGGAAGGCAGTACAACACAGAAGACAAGTAGTGACTCTATAGCATCTTACTACGCTGATGGACAGTGACTGCACTGGGATGTCAGGAGGGGAGGGCTTGATAATACAGGTGCATGTTGAAACCACAGTGATGCTCATGTGAAACCTTTATAAGATTGTATATCAATGATACCTTAATTAAAAAAAAGAGTATTAGCAAATGTTACTGTTCCCCAATACAAATCTCTGAAAAAGGATTGGAGAACAGGATTTAGCTCACCTCCCACTTTGCTATCCTGACTCAACTTACCCCACTGTGTTTAATGGGTAAGCATTTACATTAGAAAGAAAAAATATGGTGGGCCCACTAGTTAAAAAAAAAATGTCACCCAAAGAATGTTATGTATAACTAATCAAATTAGATCTTGTATACTGCAGTAGGTTGGCTGAGTAGGAGAAGAGGTGGCAAAAGGATTACAGGCAGCTCCCCTCTAGAGAATTCTGCATCTTACTGAGATGGTTGCGATGAAGACCCTGTCTGGAAGACCTATGTAGATATTTTCTTGAAGTAGTCTGAGAAACTTGGTTTAAGTGCACTTTACTTTTGTGTCAGGGAAACTAAAGATAGCAGGGTAAGCATGCTCCCTGGAGCAGCCCTCCCCTGCTAGACCTAGGCAAGGTGGCTTCTACCCGTATCTGCATCTGTTTCCTTATTTGAAAGAATCCTGGATCCTTATGCCAGGATCCAAGCCGGCTTGTGAAGAAAAGTTGCTCTTGTGGTGTCCTCTGTGAATGACTTACTGGGTTTTTCTAAACCTCGTTTCAGTGGCATGACCAAGGAACTGAGCAAATGTAACCCTTGGATTTTTTTCCTTCCTTCCTTTTCTCATTTGACATTATTAGCAGTTCTTGCTTGTAAATCTATTTCCAATCTGTCACTGTTGATTAGATTCAGTCTTTTTACACCCTTTTTAAAACATTTTGTTGGCTTTATAATCAATTTTTAAACCTTCCACCAGAAGCTCTAATGCTAAAAAAAAGGTCTTCCCAGTAACATTGTTTCTTCAATCTAACAAAGAATACCTTCAAGTACAGAAGTTAGAAATTGTGCATAATTACAGATGTTCTGGAAGCCATTGTGTTCCTTAGTAATTACATGTTGTAATCTTTGGTTCTGCTTCCTTGACAGTTCCATCAAACTGTGAATGGTTGTCTTGAATTTAGTGAAATTCAGTCTTAGCAGAAAACTGTTGCTGGGTCTCAGATTCAGCAGCAAAAGTGTGATGCTGATGTGGGAATAGGGATGTTAATATCCTTTATGTTGACACAAGTCAGTTTTGGGGACATGCCTTGTGGGCTTTTCCCAAGAACATGAACATTTTAGAGAATGAAAGCCAGTTGTCATTGACAGCGAAATGGGACCACATGGGTTCTTGTCAGGTTAAATACCCTAAAAATTTTCTTCATTACTCTTCTTTTTCTGTCTTCCTTAAGTTCCTTCTCTTTGGTTCAGAGCTTCAAACTGGGATATTCATAATCTTTATTCCATCATCTGTAAGCCATCCACCTTTGGGGTTGGGTCTTTGTAGGGTGAGAAAGACTGGCAGAAATATGAGACTGCTCGTCGGCTGAAGAAATGTGTGGACAGGATCCGGAACCAATATCGAGAAGACTGGAAGTCCAAAGAGATGAAAGTCCGGCAGAGAGCTGTAGCCCTGTACTTCATCGACAAGGTGAGAGCATCTTGTCGCATCATCTGACATGTTCTCAGCTTAACAAATCAGATGTAAGGGAGTGTTTACTCCTCCAGGCCCCGTGCCTGGTACTGGATAGTGTCAGCCCAGACTCCAGTTTCTAACCTAGCAAGGAAGGTAGAAGTGGACAGGCATTCATTATCTGGTGCTGAGTACAGTCCACCTTGTAGGATTTGCATGAATCTGAATGTGCCAGAAATACTGTGAATTTCCAAGTTCCTTCTGTGAGCCACCAAAAAAAATTTACTTTGCATCACAACCCAACACACATAAATATGTTTGTAACTAAAAAGTTGCAGAAAACAATGCTTAGCCTTTCTACGAGCAGAGAATTGACACACTTTTTATTGTTTCTTATTTTTTAAATGGTGGTTATAACCCTTAAAATTTGTTTTAAATAGTCTCCTAATGTGTCATAACTACAGTTTGAAAGACACTGCTCTAGAGATCAGTTTCTCTGTACTTTATAGAAGAAAAAGACTTTGTTTCTTCCCTGATTTTTCACTGTACTTATATTTAGCACAAATTCTGAACTGTCTCAAAAATTAGGCAAAATTAAGAGACCAGCTCTTTGAATCTGATGGCCCAGAATAGAAACACTGCTCATTTGCTTCTCTTTTAAGAAAAAGTTCTTCCTTTCCTCCATCCCTTTGAAAAAGAAAAAGTAAAGAGGAGCCTGGATATTTAGGAGTTTGACATCCCTGTGGATCTCTGTACTTCATTTTATAGAGGAGGAAGTAGTAATGCAGAATTCAGAATTGCCTTGGCCTTGCAGACTGATGCTCTGACCCCAAAGAAAACTGGGAGGCTTCTGATTTTGGTTTCCTAGACATCCTGATTCAAGTTTCTTTTTTTTTTCTCCTCTCCCTGGATAGCTTGCTCTGAGAGCAGGCAATGAGAAGGAGGAAGGAGAAACAGCAGACACTGTGGGTTGCTGCTCGCTTCGTGTGGAGCACATCAATCTACACCCGGAGTTGGATGGGCAGGAATACGTGGTGGAGTTTGATTTCCTTGGAAAGGATTCAATCAGATACTATAACAAAGTCCCTGTTGAGAAACGAGTAAGTTAGGTGCTTTCATTCATTCAACAGCGTTTATTGAGTGCTAACGTTCTGCGCTTTGCTGGGCACTAGAGAAAATGGCTTGAAGGAGAGAGAGAGAGGTATTTTTGGTGTCCTGTGTACCTCCTTTTAGTCCCTGCCCCTCAACCCCTATCCTGTACTACCCCTTCCTGGAAGTGAGGGGTCATCTTCTGTAGTAATAAGTAACAGCACATGCTGTAGAGAGTTAGCCCTCGCAACAAACTCACCTAAGACGTAACTCACCACATTATTGTCATAATTTAGTCATGCTTGAGTAGCACCTGGTCATGTTGCACATTTGTCAGTTCTGTAGCTTTGCTCAACTCCTCCGCAGTTCCGATTGAGCAAAAAGGTAGCCCTTCAGCCCCCAGATCTCTGAGCCCATAGCTGAAGAGGGTGCTACAACTCCCGAGTTTCCCCCAAAGTGTATTGGGCTTGAACCAGAGACGTACAGAGTACAAGACCCCAGTTAATATAGCCCTTCATCAGTCTGATGTTTAATCAGTAATTAGGCTTTGCTGGCTTTGGAATGATCCCGATTAAATAAGGTTAAAGAGACATGACAAATGTAATACCTTACCTTAGACTGGATTCCATACTGGGGAGGTGTAGAGGACATCATTAGGTCAACTGTGACATCACTGAAATATGGACAGTAGATTAAGGTAAAAGTATGTATTGGTATAAACTTATGAAGCTGGTAAGTACTGTGTGTATATAAGGGAATATCTCTATCCTTAGGAAATACACTGAAATATGTAAGGCTAAAAGGCTGTAATATACATAAGTACCCACAAATGGTTCAGAACCAATCATTCTGTGCATACACATGTGTTAAGTACAGAGGAGTGAGCATTACACACATACTGCCCAACTGGTAAATGATGTAAAATGTTAATGGTAGATGAACCTGGGTAAAGGATATGAGTGGGCCTTGGGCTCCCCTCCCCCCCAAGTTTTTATACGTTTATAATTATTTCCAAAGTAAAGGTTTTAAAAATAATAATAATAATAATTAAGCTCTACTTATTCTTCTAGGTTTTTAAGAATTTACAACTATTTATGGAGAACAAACAGCCCGAGGATGATCTTTTTGATAGACTCAATGTGAGTGGACAAATTGCCCTGATTTGCAGAGGGTCCTAGCCAGAGCCTCACAAGCTCCTGAAGGAGAGGGTTGCCTTGGTGACTTGGGCTTTCCTGTGGGTCTGTCCTGTGGCATCCTAGTCACTCTTCCTCCCTTAGAATTCATGGTCAAAGCCCTGAGGTGGGGTAAACAAACCCTGCCTTTTATCCTCCTCTGCCTCCTGCAGAGCCTTCCTTTGGCTGGATGTCCAGCCACCTGGGCTGGAGACCCAAGACCTGTCCCTGATATCTTATCAAGGAAGATCTTAATAGGGAAGGACAAATCTACTTTATTGGCCTGCTTAGGATTGAAGTACTTAATAGGGAGTTATCATACACCCTGTATTCTGGAATTCTTTTCCCTCGTTTACTAACTTCCCAGTGGCAGCACAAGAAGCTTGGCAAGGTTGCGACTACATTGGCATAAACATCCTAGAGCTTGTCAGAAGGGGCAGGATGGTATGGCTTTTACATAAATCCCAGTATCTTCTCTGTGGCTTTCTTTTCCAGACTAGTATTCTAAATAAGCATCTTCAAGACCTCATGGAGGGCTTGACAGCCAAGGTGTTCCGTACATACAATGCCTCCATCACGCTACAGCAGCAGCTAAAAGAACTCACAGCCCGTAAGTACTGCTTAGCCAGACAGTGTTACACACCCTTACCGATTATGTCTATGGCCCTTGCTTAACTAAGTGCTAGGTCTGTTCCACTTTTTCTCCCTAACATTGTGACTGGAAACCTTTTCCTTCCATACCTCTAATAGAGTAGAGAGCTAAGGCTTAGCTATATAAACATAAGATCAGTACTGTTTTCCCCCAATCCTACCCCAACTTAAAGATTAATTTCATGGATTACTGACAGGGGCTCTCTGTCTTCTCTGAAAATGACTGCATTTTGTATTTTATATATATATTATTTAAAAGCTCATAGGGTGAAGACATAGTGCTGTAATATTTGGTTAAATGGAGAAAGTAAAGTTGTCTTGCTTACTCAAAAAATATAGGAACAGATCCTTTCCCTGAAGTTTCTTCCCCACCTTAAGAGTAGGTAGTATTCTCCTAAAAACTAGCTTCAGAAGGTATCACCAAGATCCACAAGCTTTTTTCCTGCTGTCTAGTCACTGCTAAATTTCCACTTCCTCTGTAAGTATGTTAAATGGCTTTAGAATATGATCCAGAAAAGCCAAAGATGGGTATATTGAGTATCAGTATTTTATGGTGGGATAGAGTGCTACATGACACAGAAAAAATTCCTTGGATACATTTACTTTCCTTTTTAAAAAATATACTGCCTTGTGGTTTTAAAATGTAAAACTTATGGTCCCTTGGTCTTATCTTCCTCTGTAGACTTTTTCTGTTCCTATTTTTCATTTTCTTTAGGCTACATTGGATGGGTAAGTGAGGGAGACAGGCTTTGAGACAAGCAGATGACTATCGACCCTCAGATTGTGTGTCTTGGGGGAATTTGAATTATCATCAGTGTGAGATGAGGGCCAGTAAAATCAGGAGAATGAAGTGCTGAGGAAAGCACACTGTGTATTCTCCTTTGGTATACAAACGGACTCTTTTACATCATGTTTTTCTTTATAGCGGATGAGAACATCCCAGCAAAGATCCTGTCTTATAACCGTGCCAACCGAGCTGTTGCAATTCTTTGTAACCATCAGCGGGCACCACCAAAAACTTTTGAGAAGTCCATGATGAATTTGCAATCTAAGGTATCTTGGATCTGGATGGTGGGGTAGCAAAATGAAGGGGAAGTCATGTCTTCTGTGGAAAGAGAATCTGAAAGTGAGAGCTCTTCTAGGCTGGGATAACAGTTCTGGGTCTGTTCAGGAAGAAAAGCTCATGCTAAAGATCAGTGGAAATGTGATAGTAACTATCCTTGATCAAGATGCTGAATATCAGGTACCCATTGTTTAGGATGTCTTTATTCTGTGGACAAAAGTTTACATTGGCCACTTCCTGTTTTGAAAAGCTAAGTTTGATGTACCCTCTTGGAAATACTGCTAAATATGTCCTCATTATTCATAATGATAATGGATATAAAGATAATCCTCACAATTTCTTGCCTCAGCTCAGAAATACAACCATTTCGAAATTGAAAAGATGATCAAACGATGATACGTAATTTCCTCCAATCCTAACACAACTATTACTTTACACGTTCTACATGAATCATATTTTTATATAGCTAATCATCAAATAGCTGTTGAATCCTGGCTGTGTGCCAGAATTGCTGCCCTAGTGGGAGAGACCAACAAGCAGATAAGTAGATGCTGTTCCTCTTCCATGTGCCTCTTTGCTCCCTGCAACTCTGCCTGGTACTGAGCTTTGAAGCCATAAGGCACTTAACATTTGATAATGAGCATTTCTGTGTTAGCAGTGATTATATAACTACCCCCATTCTAGTGAACTAACCCACAGTGAGAATTTGCAGATGTTTCACTATAAAGCAGACACATAGGGTTACAATGAACTGATTATCTTGAAATATACATATTAAATATATTTTAAAGTCTGATACAGTAAATGCATCTCTATTAAGTTACTAAGCAAGATCTTAAGGTAGGTCCAGTAACGTAACTCAATTTCAAGGGTGGTAATGATTGTAAAAGATGTGTCAGGATACATGCAACAATGGTATAATAGGATATGAAAATATGTGTACTGTCTATTGGTGATAAAGTCATAGGTTCTACTGATGTAACTATGGTTTGTCACCCACATTTATAATTAAGAAATGCATTTCACCCAGATGTTAATGAAATTGCAGGTATAATTCTTTTCCATTCACATTTACAGAATTCTTTTCTTAGACAACTAGAGTTTTAAAATGACTGCTAGAGAGCAAGAGAGACTAAATGCATGTTTTCAGGCCCAGAGTATTTCCCTTCTGTTGAAATTTTCAAGATAAATACCCTGGAGTAGCACATCTAGGTCAAATGACACATACAACCTACAGATTATTTATCATAGTTCAAGCTACAGATGCCATCTGGCTTTCCTGTAGGGAAGAATACACCCACAGTAAATGAATATACATCCATAGACCTCCCAGATCTTTGGACCACATGGTTGGTAGGCGAAGAACCCTACAGGCTACCCATACTAGCAGCTCCCCTTTGCCCCCATTTGTTAATTGGCGGTCACCTGGTATCATTTATTCTCTTCATGTTATCATTCCAAGCCAAAAGTACAAGTATAAATATTCAGGTGGTGTTTACCTAATTCAGGAGACCCCTCCCTGGAGCATGAGGAGGTCTTTTGTTAATTTTACTCTGGAACCACTGCTCCGGCCTCCCAGGCTGCCTGCCAGACGTGCCCTCCAAGCCCACGAACCTTCTCCTGTGTGCCCACAGAGCAAACACATGCCCCTGTTTGCCAAGTGAATCAATGGAGGCTTTGATGCTTTGAGAGAATTTGACATAGCCTGCCAATTTAGCATTCACAGAAATGGTTTAAAATTGCAGTTTGTTGCATTTCTAGCCTAAGAAGAATCTGGCTAGTGGTGTCTGTGATGCTTTTGTGTATAGAATCAGTTCCTTCAGCTTGACTTAGGACAAAACAGATGTTGGAAGTAAGCCATTCATAGTAAAATGCATTTAATGATTCTTTCACAATGGTAGTTTCTGTTTCTAATCTTTGGCTGTGTGTGTATATCTAATAGACAATTCTAGGCTGAGAGCAATAGCCCAATTTGTGTGAGTCAGACAACTATTTACTCTGCAGAGGTTCCCTTGATCTACAGGTTAGCAAGGGAATGACAGGTCTGGGGTTCTCTTGCCCCTAGCAGTGTGACCTTACGAGTTTGGCCTCTAGCTCCATGATGTTACTTGCTGCTATCCATAAGCAGGAACTAAGAACATAGGATCTTCAGAGATGCTTTGATTGTTTTATCAAGCAAAAAAGGCTGGAATCACCCACACAATTTCTTTATAGACTGGGATTCCCTGAAATTTCATTTGGAAAAAGAGCTGCACAGCTAAAATGTTTCCAAACCTGTTTTTGAGTGATGACTACCCTACTTGCCTTCCCATCCCTGTACTCTCTCCTTTTAAAGACAGAATGTCAGAGCCAGGCTATGGCATGTACTGGTTTGGAACAGACAGCTGAGCTGCTTAGCTTGCTGGGTGGGTACCTTTTAATTGCCAGTTTTTAGTCCCTTGGATATTCTCTTCAGTGCATCCTTATTTCTTGAGAAGCTGGCAGCTTCTTCCCAGAGTGTTGGCAGAATCTGAGGAATGAAGTGGGCTCAGTAGATGCAAGGATCCTGTCTCAGCTTCATAAAGAGAATCTCCTGCAGTATTTTTGGAATGAGGGCTACCACCTGGCATAGAGTCCATCTGATAAACAGCTATTGTTTGTAGTCCTCCTACTAGGTATCTAAAGCCAAATGTTCTGTGAAAGATTAGCACCCACACCCCCAGTTCCAGTGGGTTCTTTTCCCTGAGCTAGACTAATGGGGCTTTGGGTCACCGTAGAACCCTTATCTCTTGAATGGTTACTGAAGAAACATAAGTTGGCAAATAGCAGAATTCAGCAGTCATTGTGTATCTACTCTGTGCCTTCATGAAGCCACCCTTGGGTGTTTTTACCTGGTACCACTGAGACAGCCAACCTACCTGGTGGAGATAACTTCTAGGTTCTATCCTCTCTGATGGAGGCCTTTCCTCCTCTGGGCTGATTTTATTCCTAAATCTGAACTGCTGTTTTTCCCCACCCAGATTGATGCCAAGAAGGAACAGCTATCAGATGCCCGGAGAGACCTGAAAAGTGCTAAGGCTGATGCAAAGGTCATGAAAGATGCAAAGACCAAGAAGTATGTGCCTGGTGCTGTGCAAAATTGGGGGTTGGGTGAAAGAGAAAAGTGGGTACAGTATTAGCCAGAGGCCCTGGGGCCCCAGCTTTTCTGGGGTTTCAGGGTAATGTTCTGTGGAAGTCTCTGTACTTGGGACTTTTCTCTTTTTACTGCCCTTAAGTGGCAGGGTGGGGTTGCAGTGTGCTTGTCCAGAGGCCAGGCCTGGTTCTTAATGACGTCCAATCTTCCAGGGTGGTAGAGTCAAAGAAGAAGGCTGTGCAGAGACTGGAGGAGCAGTTGATGAAACTCGAAGTCCAGGCCACAGACCGAGAGGAGAATAAACAAATTGCTTTGGGAACTTCCAAACTCAATTATCTGGACCCAAGGATTACAGTGGCTTGGTAAGTATTGTGGCCCTCTTGAGCTCCTACACTGGCTGTTGAAAAGAGTCGTAGGGGTTCCGAGATCATTGTCAGCCTTTATGCGCCGCTTGTCCTACACTGCACGCTTGCAGTTTTCTTGGAAACCCCTGCCTTCTGCTGTACACACTATGAATGCACTGGCACATCCTCACTGGTCCCCAGATGGTCAGTACTGTGAACACTGCCTTTGAGTATGTAGATGTCTGTTTGAAAAAGGTCGTTGCAGTCTCGTTCTCCTAGGGCACATTAGGTCGAGAATGAAAATTCCTAGCCCTTAGGAAAAAATGTAAAAAAAAGAACATCTATTTACACTTGATCAAAACTTTTCAATAAAGTTTTTTAGATGTGAAGTAGAGGAAAGGAACAAAGAGAAGAAACAAAACTGAGAATACAGATCTTAGCAGCCTACACAGAGATACAGGGACCTTCTAACAAAGGCAAATGAATTCTGTTATTTGCTTACTTGTCCTCTGAGAATCATAAAATAACATCCAAAATACATAGCTTTTTTCAAAGATGCTCATTCACTAACTAGAGTTGTCAAGTTCTGGGCCTAAGTGGCGGGACCATCACCTGTGGCACCCTGTGGCACTTGCTCCCTTGAGTCAGAGGTTCCACCCAGCTCTTGTACCCTTTCTGCTCTCTTTGTCCTGTTTGGTGCTAGAGGTTGGTTAGCATGAGAGTCAGTTAGTGCAATGGTTAAGAGCATGGCCTCTGGAGCCAAATGGCTTGGGTCCAGTTTTCAGTGACATGCTCACTAGCTGCATGAGAATTCCAGTTACTTCACCTCTCTCTGCCTTAGTTAAATCTGTACCTTTTTCATCTGTAGCAGCATTTACTTTAGAGGTCATTGTCATATTTGAACAAGTTGAACACATGGAGCCCTTGGAACATGTCTGGTACACTCTTCTCATTCTT
This sequence comes from Smutsia gigantea, assembly GCA_032199065.1. NCBI lineage: Eukaryota > Metazoa > Chordata > Mammalia > Pholidota > Manidae > Smutsia > Smutsia gigantea. The sequence continues at coordinate 26,260 of JAVSCE010005658.1, forward strand.
ACCAGATGGACGTGAAGGAGAAGGTGACACATCCAAGCTGCAGACCTAAGTTTGGGCTGTTGCCCCCTGAAACACACTAATCCCCCTTCTTTCTCCCTTGTATGCAGGTGCAAGAAGTGGGGGGTCCCCATTGAGAAAATTTACAACAAAACCCAGCGGGAGAAGTTTGCCTGGGCCATCGACATGGCTGATGAGGACTACGAGTTCTAGCCAGTCTTGAGGGGCAGGGTTCTGTGAAAAGGAACAGTGTGGTTTGGGGAAGATGGATAAACTGTGAGCCTCACTTGCCCTTGCACCTGAGGGAGAGGCGGGAAGTCTTAACAAACCAACATCTTTGTGAAGAGATAAACCTGGAGATATTATAAGGGAGAGCTGAGCCAGTTGTCCTATGGACAACTTATTTAAAAATATTTCAGATATCAAAATTCTAGCTGTATGATTTGTTTTGAATTTTGTTTTTATTTTCAAGAGGGAAAGTGGATGGGAATTTGTCAGTGTTCTTCCAGGCAAATTCACTGTTTCACTGAAGCATTTGGATTCTCTTAGCTACTGTATACGAAGTCCGATTATATTGGTGCGTTTTTACAGTTAGGGTTTTGCAATAACTTCTATATTTTAATAGAAATGAATTCCTAAACTCCCTCCCCTCTCCCCCATTTCAGGAGTTTAAAATTAAGTAGAAAGAAAACCCCAGCGCACCTGTGAGAGTCGTCACTATCTATTGCCGTGGGAATCAATTTTCATTAAACTTGAAGCAGTCGTGACATCGGCAGTGTTTTGGTTCAGACACCTATTCACAGAAAAGCATGATGGGAAAATATTTCCTGACTTGAGTGTTCCTTTTTAAATGTGAATTTTTATTTCTTTTTAATTATTTTAAAATATTTAAACCTTTTTCTTGATCTTAAAGATCATGTAGATTGGGGTTGGGGAGGGATGAGGGGTGAGTGAGTCTAAGGATAATGAAATAATCAGTGACTGAAACCATTTTCCCATCATCCTTTGTTCTGAACATTCTCTGTACCTTTTCCAATATCCATCATTTTCATTTTAAACCCCAGTCTTTCACTTGAAAGATTTTATTGTGTAAAAAGTTCCACAGGTCAAGAAATTTAGAGGAAAATGAGTATTTGGTCCAAAAAGAAATATCAAGAATTTAGGGCTTTTATTTTTTCTTTTGTAATTGTGTAAAAAATTGAGAAAAAAAAACATAAAAAGCAGAATTTTAATGTGAAGACATTTTTTGCTATAATCATTAGTTTTAGAGGCATTGTTAGTTTAGCGTGTGTGCAGAGTCCATTTCCCACATCTTTCCTCAAGTATCTTCTATTTTTATCATGAATTCCCTTTTAATCAACTGTAGGTTATTTAAAATAAATTCCTACAACTTAACGGAAACGTAGTGTCTGCCTCTTTGTTACCCAGGGCCCCAGGCCAGAATGGGGCTCTGAGGCTGGGACTTAGTGTGGGAGGTATCCTGACTACTCAGGTCAGCAAGGGTGGCTCCCTGCCCAGGACCTGGGGCCAGGCCAGGCCTGGAAGGGGCTGCATCTGTCCTGCTGTGGGTGTGGCTCAAAAGGGAGCCAAAGTCCACATCCTTAGATAAAGGCAGGCCCAGGAAGTGAGGGAGGGTGCAGAAAATCTGTAAGAACAGGTGGTGTACAAGAACTGTATTTAGATGCTAAGGTGGTTAATGTTTATTGAGCAACATGGAAGCAAGGGTATTTCAGAGCACTTACCATGTGTGTGGCCAGGAACAATAAGGAGCCTCTTTGCCTTTGCTAAATTTATAGTCAGGGTGGCAGGGATTAAGGGTACCAAGCCAATCAGAACATGAGGTCCGAGTAGCACTCTCCCAGATGGAGTGCAGACTTTCCCGACTTTGATTAGTAGATTGAAAGAGGGAGTGGTCTATGACCACTTACTGGTGCTCTGCTACCAGAAGCTGGCCAGAATCCCTACAAAAATAGCTCCTTTCCTCATCTTAGGTTACAGCTATGTCTGGAATTCAGAGTGAACGGTAAGATCCTCTGGTCAAATGGAGCAAGGAGCAGAAAGGTTTATTGGTCAGAACTGGTCACACAGCCCCTAGGTCCTCTTGCTTGCTAGCATGTACATGTATATTCTAGGAGAGCCATCTCCTTGATGGTGTCTCAACTCCTTGGAGCTGGGGGCTGGCCTGAGCTCACTGCAGAGAATCCTGGAGGGTCCTTCTTGGCAGTCTGCCTTGCACTGGCTAGGGAGGGAGGGAGGGAGCATTCACCCCAGGAATAAAAGAGGTTTACATAGCTGTCTTTACTCTGCAGCAAGAGCTTACAGCCAGGTGTTTTTTAATTCTGTGGTATGTAAGATAGCTAGACCATTTAATATGAGGAATAGCAACAGAGACGCTCTTCTAGTACCCAATCCATATACTTCATGGCTGGCTGGGTGAGTGATGAGCAAGTGAACCTCAGGTTTGGAATTGGAGCAGGACTGCCACAACTAGGGGACAAACCTTGGTTCAGAGCTAGAAGTCAGAGACCTTGTAGACAGATTTAACTGATGAACAGGAACTTGGGCCTACCTCCCAATAGGGACCTTTCTGCAAGTCTTCTGAAGAGGGGCAGAGCAACTCGATACTGCCCAAGAACAACTGTGAAGGGCATCTTGGTGGCATCAGGCCTGGGAGAGCAAGTCAGGGAATGGGAAGCTGACCTGGCCATTGGGAAGAGGAAGGAGGCTGGATGGGTAGTGAGGGCCAGGTGTGAAGGGCTCTGAAGGATGCTTGAGCGTGAGTCAGGAGAAGACCCAACCCCCCTTGACTATTCAGCCAGCAGGTCAGTTCCCTCCTCACTTCATCCATGTGCAGGAGCAGAGGCCAGGCATGTATGACTGAAGAACTCCCTTCTTCCTGTGATGGTTCAGTCCAGCAGTAGGGAAAGGGAGATGCCTTCCCTGGGCCACCTAAGCCAGGCATCTGGCTGCTTACTTGGCTCTTGGCTCTCCCTTGCCACCGCTGCTCCCCCACCCCCAATCTGGTCAGCAGGTCCTGCCCATTATCCCTGACAAATCTACCTCAGGCTCTGCCACATTTAAAAACTGAAAAAAGAAACCTCACAACTCAGCTTTCCAGCCACCACCTCGAGGCTCCCCCTATTTGACAAAACAAGCACCTGGAGTGAGTCATCTACACCACCTGGTCATTTGCTCCCCCACTGCAACCAGCTTCTGTCCCATCTTGCCCCCATCTTCTTTTTCATTCTGACCACAATCACCAATGAATGAGTTGACCAACCCAATTAATGGGCTCTGCTTTCTGCATCTGAAGCTCTTTGTGGCACTGGACACTTGGCCAGTCTTTAACAGCTCTATTGAAATATACATAAAATCTGCCCATTTCAAGTGCACAATGATTTTTGGCGACTTTATTGAGTGGTGCCATCATCGCCATAAATCAGTGTTAGAACAGGATCCCCTCAGCAGGAGCCCTCAGGCCCAATTACAGGTAATCCCTATTACTTCTGCCAGCCTCCACTGATCTACATTTGTCTTTTCTGGACAATAAATGGTACAATATGTGGCCACTCCGTTCTTAGTGCACTTCTCTGGCTTCCACAATGCCACTCCTGGTTTTACTCCTCTATCTCCAACACGCTGTTACCTCTCAGTAACCTGCTCTGTCCTTACCTGCTTGTGGTTCTCTTCTCACTCAGCCTAGCTGATTTCATGTGCACATTAGACCCCCTTCCCAAACTCCAGACACACAGGGCCAACTATATCTGCGGGGGACATCCACAGGCTACTGAGTCTCATATCTCTGGAACTGAGCTCAGTACCACCTCCTCCAAGCTCACTGGATACTGGGTTTCACATCTCAGTGAAAGATACCACCATCCACTCTTCCTCAACCAGAACCTAGGGTAGCCATCATCTTTACTCCTTTAATTTCCACATTCAGTAAATTACCAACTCTGAAATCACCTCCTAAATACTTTATGCACCAAATGCAGGTATTTCCCCCCTAGAAAACTTAGTTTTTTTCCTCTGAAAAAAGAGTTTAAAGCCTTTACAAAATCGCTTGTATAATGGGATGTTCTCTCAACTTGTTTTGAACCAAAAAGCACTTTTTGGAGAAAACACATTACCCTGAAATGACCTCAGTCAGGCTCGTTTTGGAAGACAGCAAGTAGTCCCCTGACAAAATCAGAAAACAAGGAGGCAAAGAAATTTACCACATTTTTAGTAATTATTTCTCACCACCCCAAGCAATATATATAGACAAGCCTCTAAAATGTCATTCAAATAGCAATTTGGTGTTGATTTTTTTACGTTTGATATTGGTACTGTAGCTATGTATATATTTTTTAAAAGAGTCTTAGAAAAACACTGAAAATACAGGTAACTTTTATAAGTTAAGATTTGTGTCAATATGGAAAGGGTTAGTGGGTAGCAAATGACATGAAACAAGTGGCCACCCACCAGTTCATAACTGGAGCTGGCTGATGGGTTCATGGAAGTTCACTATACCAACCTCTATACTTATATACCTTTGAAATTGTCCATGAAAGTTTTAAAGCAAGATATTAAGTGGTTATTAGGCACATCATTAATATATATCTATGGGAGAAATGGAAAGAAACCTGTTTTAATTTACAAAAAAGGTGATGCTTAGGTTAAAATTCCCAGTGATAGCATCACATACCGATTCAAAAATATATATTCTCTGCAGCAACATGGATGAATCTCAAGAGCATGCTGAACATGAACACAAGGGTACATACTCTATGGCTTTGTCTGTAGTGACAGAAAGTAGATGAGTAGTTGCCAAATGGGGGCAGAGGAGAGTGACTGCAAAGTGTTACCCAAGAAACTTCAGGGTAATGGAAATGTTCTGTATCTTGATTGGGTGGAGGTTACATGAGGGTATACATTGGTTAAAACTCACCAAACTACACTTTAAAATGGTTGCATTTTATTATATGTAAATAACTCCTCAATAAAGCTGCTTTTTCAGAAGTACTCTCAACTCAGAAAGCAGTGAAGTTAATGTGCTTTTAGAAATTAGAGGACTCAAAATGTGGCTTTAATGATGACAACTACATAGAAATCCGAGATTCCATGTAGAATTTGAACATAATTTATTGTTGGAAAGGTAAGAGTGGGAAAAATCAGGATTCATAGATTAATATATTGTTTTAAATAATGTGATTTAAAATCTGTATGTGTAATTAAATAAATTAAATGTGGACATTTGAATCGTGCATCTTTAAAATTTATATTGTAGTTGCAGAAAAAGCCACCAAACACCAGAGTGACCTTTTTGTGAAAATGAGTGATTGCCTTATATTTGGAGTTGCTGTTATCTTCAGGCATATATGCTATTTCTCACTTTGCTCTGTCCCCACAGCCGCCAACAGATGTCCATTTTCAGTGTTCCAGATGCTCTTAAATCACATAAATTGTCATCTGTTGATAAATGTCTGTTGGCCTTTATCTACCACTGGGGTAGGAACTTTTTCTGATTCATCTCTGCTGTCTTACTGGTATAGAGGGCACATCAGGAGTGTTTGTTGGAATAAAGGGAGAAAAAGCAGAAGCAGGCCTGCCCTGGCCTGAGCCAGTAGAGGCAAGGGCTCTCTCATCTTCCTTCAATGAAGCAATTAAGTACCCCTGCCCCTCAAAAGTACATCTGGAGCCCAGCTCTCCTGCCTCAACATATGGGTTCTCCTATAGGGGTCCATCAGCAAAGGAGAAGCAGAGTCTACTGAGAGAGCAGAGTCCCCGGGAGTGGCTGGGCCGGGCCCAGTTCTGCCTTGAGTGATAGAAAGCAAGGTCCTGGGGGGGCCTAAAAGTACATCTCAAGTGAGGAGGATGTGACCTAAGAAGTGTGAGCCCCCACCCCTGCCCCAACTAAGTTAGATACTGGAGCCAGAGGTCAAGAACCAGAACTGAAGGTTGTGGGGGCAGCACAAGGTGCACTGAGGTGAGTACTTAGTGAAGACTGGCCACGTGCTGAGGTACTGACTGGCTCACAAAACGGGAGAAGGGCTGGTCAGGCGTAACATTAGAAACTACTAAGCAAAAATGTAAAGTTTTATGTGCGGGTCAAATTAGACACTGCAAGTCTGATTCTGCCTACCTTCTATTGTGGAGGGAGCGTCACTGAGCTATATGGTTGTATTATGCCTCCCACATTCACGCAAGGTCATTGCAAGGAACAAATCAATGCTGCATCAGCACTTGCTGTTAATCTGTTGAGAATCTTCTCCACTATTTCAATCAAATAAGTGTCCATATGAGAAACTTTTTATATCTTAACCCCAGAAAAATTTTTCTCCCCAAGGAATTAGTTATCAAATGAGTTTTTGCTTGGCTTCCAGGAAGCTCAGCCACTTTGATTCTCAATAGCAGCAGCCATGTTAACCTTATTAACCATATCATATTCCCTCTTTTTATAATAGCATATTCCATTTCTATAGTACATTATTTTTGTCCTTTGTAAGTACTCCAAACTTAAAGGCCTGGAAAAGAATACATTGGTGGTGGGCATAGTGATGGGCCACCCAGATTCCCTTTCAAGGAAGCACTTGTTGCTCCAACTGCTGGGAGACCTATCCACCCCCTAAGATCACCTCAACTGATGAGAGCCCTCTGGCTGAGGCTGTGCGCTTGCTAGGGGAGTTCACATCCAATGGCTGGCTGAGGTGGGGCTGTGAAGGTCCAGACATACTTCAAGCCAGCACTGGACAACAGGGCTCCCTGGGGGTTGGCTAATGCTGTCGTCAGGCCTGCATCACGGCTTAGCTTCTCCCTGTGCCCCCTCCTGCTTCCTTCCGCTCCCTTCCACAGGGTTGATCCCAAGGGCACACTCCTAATAAACATTCTGTACACTAGCCTCTGTCACAGAGTCTGCTTTCCAAAGAACCTGACCTGTGACAACACTTAAATACATAAGGTCCCCAATTTAGAAGTGTCTTAAATACATTTTTGACTTACCAATATTTTCACATCAGGTAGGTGTATTATGGAAAGGGGTGAGAATACACAATAAAACATTCATACCTACATGGGAGGCAACATAACATTGACTCTGGAGCCAGGCTGTCTGGGTTGCAATCCCATCTCTGCCACCTCTTAGCTGTGTGCCCATCAGCATGTATCTATCTGTGTCTCAGTTTTTTCATCTGTAAAATGGGGGTAGTAAGTGTACTTACAGTGCTGTAATGAGGAGTAAATGAGCGAATGTGGGTAAAGCGCTTACAGAGGGCTTACTATATGCCAAGTGCTACTCCAAGAGTTCAGTAAGTAAACACCTGTGAGGTCAGGCTGACAGAAGCATCTGTGCTGAGACTCCTCCCCAGACTCCAGGCACAAGTATGGTGTAGACCAGGGCATGTTCAAACAGGAGGGTTGACAGAAATAGACCCAAGCAGGGCTAGCCTGGGTGATGTCATGGGCATGTGCATTGTGTGGGTGCTGGGCTGCTCCCTCCCAGTCAGCACAGCTGCATACATTGCCAGTAACATCCACATACCCATATATATGCTCAGCTGGAGGAAGCCCAGGCCAGCCACACCCTCTGTGTGCCCTGCTTTTCCTGAACCTCCTTTGGTGGAGGAAGGCACCTGAGGCCTGGGATGCCAGCTGAGAAGACCCAGGAGGAATGGGGCCCTGTTTCCTGGTTAAGGGCTTGACAGCACTCTGCAAACATGGGCTCCTGTTGGCAGACATTTCTGGGGGCCCTTGGGGGCCTGGCCTCGGAGGCAAAAGCAAAAGCAAGGAAGCATGGGCTGCATGTTGGGAGGCTCAGAAAATGGAGGAACAGTTTGGAAACTGCATTGCAAAAGGCCCTGGAAGCTCAACAAGGCTGCAGCACTTAAGAGAGGCCTCCTGGAATAAGGGATAAGATCAGGTATGCAGAGCCCCCCATCCAGCCCTCACCTGTCTTCCTGGCCTCATCACCTCCCATGCTCCCCTCCCCCACCCTTAGTAAACTCAGCCTTCTTTCTATTCCTAAATTCACTAAACGCTTTCTGGCCTCAGGGCCTTTGTACAAGCTCTTATTCTGCCTGGAAAGTGTGCTTTCTTCCAACAAATCCCTAAGAATTCACCTGGCCATCTGCTCACATACTTTAGGTCTCTGTTGAGCCCTGAGAGGTCTCCCTAATGTTTTATCTCACAGCCCTCTGTAGCTCCCATCACCATCGTCCCTACATAACAAAGTGTTTATCTGTTTAATGTCTGTGAATCCCTGGAGGTTGGTGCTGGTTTCTCTTGTTTTCCCAACCCCTGGCACCCATGCCCAGCCCAGGGAAGTTCAGGGAATGCAGACAAGGGCGGTACCCTTTAAGACCAAGCCAGCCCAAACCACATACATATTCTGCCGAGCTCCCTGGACGCAGGGCCAGCCATATCCAGGGCCTTCCCTCACCCATACTTATTAGCCAGCTAGCCTCTGGGCCCACTACTGATCACCAGATCCTACTTAAGGACCTACTTAAACCAGTGGCTCTCCTCTGAGACAGAAAATACATGGAATCAGAGATGTATTCAAATCCCCAGTTTTATGGCCTTGGGCAAGTTGTAGAACTTCTCTGAATCTGCTTCCTCATCAACAAACTGGGGACAATAATCCCTGATTAGAGGGTAATTATGAGGATCAGGTGTGACCACATGTGTAAGCCTGTAGCACTGGGCCAGGGATTGGGTCAACTTTAGTTGCCTCCCTCCCACTTATAAGATCTGTCACTAGGTGGCAGTCCATCTCAGCCACTCCACTTCCCTTAGGTGGCTGAAGCCTACCAGCACAAGCATCTCAACTTCAGGCTGAATTCTCAGCTTTACGGGGGCTGCACTTGAGGGAATCAAAACGCACACACACAGGTTACCATTACAGCAAGAAAAGTCAAAGGCAGCCACAGACACCAGGCACTACCCAGCTGAATGGGCTGCCTGAACACACACTAATAACTCACAAATTCCAGGAAATCTGGATCTTTCTCCGGCATCAGTTGGGTGCTCTGCTGAGCCTCTCTCACCTTTGAAATGCATTAAGTTGTCCTGCTCTGCTTGGCTCCAAATTTGTCAGACAGGCTCCACTGTGGTCCCAGGTGTCTTCAGTTTGGGTGGTGCTCTGTAACAGGGGCAGCTAGATTGCAGGGGCGAGTCAAGGGAACGGCTTCAGGAGGACAGACGGTGTGAATTATTCAAATACCTACAAAAACACCTTGTGGTTGGAGAACGGAGAGTGGAGAAGAGATGGTGATGAAATGGGAGAGAGAGAACAGGGCCAGGCTGCTGGGCCATGTAAGGAGTGTGGATTTCATGGGAAGTCATGGTTGGAGGTAGGGAATGATGATTTAATTCCATTTTAAAGATCAAGGCATGGAGAATAGATGCAGGCAAGACCAAGAAGGGTAAATAGCCTGGGTGAGAAAAGATGGGCCTTGGGCTGTGGATGGAGTGGCATTATCTGAGGGCAGAATAAACCGGACTTGGATTGCTGGGGGCTGAGGCAGAGAGAAGAATCAAGAATATCTCCAAGGGTTTTGGCCCAAGCACTGTGGAGGGGTGTTTAGAGGCCATGTTCGGAGAAAGTGAAGGTGTGGGAGGAGCAGTTTGAGGAGGGAGGTGAGCTGCCTGGTTAAGCGGGGACGTGGGGCAGGCAGTGGGATGCAAGGAAGATAGAGATTTGGGGCTGGGAGTGAAGCCACGGCAGATGTCAGGTCTTGGGGGCGGGCTCAGGACCCAGCCCGGGGAAAGAGAAGCTTCTGAGGCTAAAAGGCAGCGCGGCCGGAGAAGAAGGAAGAAGACAAGAGGCATCTGGC
>JAVSCE010005659.1:0-30171 GCA_032199065.1 Smutsia gigantea
TTCCCTGGACTATTTTAGACAATCTTATTTATCCCTCTAAAGGGGAAGAACATATAAAGATTATAGTAAATAAAAAAATGTGAATTGTATAGAAAATTATAAGTGCAAATTTTATTGTTGGTTTAATATGTGCGATTCACTTTAAATTGCCTGTTTAACTAAATTAGAGATGTTTTATTGTTTTTTCATGAAATATGTTCTATAAATGTTTTCCAATTGCAATATGTCATATTTTAGTTTTTAAATGTGATCAACCTTATTTAGAAATATTTTAAGTGCATTTCCCTTTTCAATAATTTTAACAACATAAACTCTATAATAATTTAAAAACACAAAATGAAAAAGGTAAATGTACAATGCAACAAAGAACAGTTTCTCTTATGTTCCTTTATAGAAAAGTTTGATTAATTAATCATTAATCTAGAAGCAAGACATATTTTCATTTTTAGTTGTAAAGTTGTACTTCCAGTTCCTTTGTAATATGCTCATGAACATATTAAACCATGAAGCTTTTTCATTTATGTACACATTTTTTTTGCTTACTCATTAGCTGTGTGTTCTAAAAACTAATAGCAGATCTTTTGACCTGAACTGCAAAAATGCATGTCACAAAATTTATTTTTCCTGTTTACCAGTTTTCTTTTAACCAACTTGACAGTTCCTTTAAGATGCTTATTTAAACCTTCATGTGTAAAGCTGAAATCTCTGGAAGGTTTTGAGTACAGAAGAAAATATTAATGATTACTTGGACATGTTCAATTTATACTTACTGAGAAATTTATCTACTTTAAGTAATATTGGTTAGATTCTCAATGTCACTGTATATGATATTGTTTATTATCATGATACATGAGAGGAACAGGATAAAATTTTAATTTCAAAACAGTAACAAACATTTAGAAATCCTATAAAAAGCCATAATGTTAGCTAGTTGTCTGAGACTAAGTGTATTAACATTTAAAGTCAAATTTTCTAGGTACACTCAAAGCAGATTCCCTTTTTACAACCATACTACCTTTTTTTTCCCTAAGGATAATTTAGGTGTACACAGATAATTCCACATAAGACTTTATCATGATCTAAAAATGTCTTCTAAGTAGGAACAGAAAAATGTCAACCACAATTGGATTACGTTTATGTGGTATATACTTCAATGGCAATTTAATCTCAAACATAAAAATAGTAGCCAGTCTCATGTTATGAATATTTTTGGCTTTGGAAAAGGAGAATGTATTACTTATTTCAAAGGTATAATAGCTCTCAAGGAGGTGTCTGCAACACTAGCATGCTAGATAAAGCATTCTCCATCTGTCTGTCATCTATCAATCTATCTTTCATCTATCTTTCCATGTATTATCTATTCATTCTTCTCAGCCAGGATGGTGGAAACACTCATGAATATACTACCAGAATTATCTGTTCCTCTGTCATGGGAAAGTTGTTGATAACTGTTTGAAAGACAAAGACAGATATTCAGTCTGGGTAAATTGGCCTGAAGGGTGCCTTTTTTATATTTGTATATGATGTAGGAGATAAATGAGGGGGCAACAAGTGTGAAAGCAGAAAGGAAGAGGAAAAAGGAAAAGAAAAGGGTTATGATAAGAGGAAATTTAAAATTGTTTGATGTTGGTTTTTTGGGGTCAGTGAGGATGTTGACATTCATTCATATGTGACAAAATAACACATATGTATGTAAGATCATGAGGATGTAAAAAAACAATTTTAGAAATAGTGAAGAGACAGGATTTTTTGCTTAATCATTCAAAGAAGATTTTTTACTAGGTTTCTAGGCAAAAGAATCTCAGGTGGTAACTTCTGTATACCTATTTTAGTTTCATTCTGTCTTGGAATCCATCTTCCCATCCACATAACAACCTGAAATAAAATTATTAAAGAAGAAAATAGATATCACTAAATCATTGTCTACACCCCAGTTTGGCAATGCAAAGCCCACTGGCCAAATTCAGACTTCTGCCTGTTTTAGTAAATAAAGTTTTACTGGAATACAGCAACACTCATTTGTTTACTATTCTCATATCAAATCACAGCAAGAAAATCCAGAAAGACATTTTTCCCCATTCATATCTAGGGACATCATATGCAGTGGAATGATATAATATTCTAATTTAACATTTTCTAGATGATTTTGAAAATTCCCTATCTATACACAAAAGGGAAACTCACTTTTAATATGGAAGGTATAAGGTACACTCATACTTTTGTGCAAATGGAATGTGTAAAAAAGAAATCTAATATCTAGACATAATTCTCAGTATCCCAGATTGCTCCTTGTAATCTCTCTTATTTACTTTATTTGTTTTTAAGAATAATAGGTGGATGGAGAACAGTAGTAAAAACAGTAAAACTCTCCTCTAGCAAATTGTATCTATAGTATGAGTGTGAGACGCATCATAAAACCCAACTGTCTCTTGAACATAAGCATGAGTGATTTTTTTTCTGGATACATCTACCCAGGCAAGGGAAACAAAGCAAAAATAAACAAGTGGGACTACAGCAAACTAAAAAGTTTTTTCACAACAAAGGAAATCATCAATAACAAAAAAAAGGCAAACTACAGTATAGGAGAATTATTTGCAAATTATATATCTGATAAGGTATAACATACAAAATGTAAAAGACTTCATGTAAGTCAACACCAAAGAAACAAATAACCCAATTAAAAACATGGGCAAAGAACCTGAATAGACAATTTTCAAAAGAACACATACTGATAGCCAACAGGCACATGAAAAGATGCTCCACATCGCTATCATCAGGGAAATGAAAATCAAAACCACAATGACGTATCACCTCACATGAGCTGCAATGGCTACTATCCAAAAGACAAGAAATATTAAGTGTTGACAAGAATGTGGAGAAAAGGGAACACTCCTACACTGTTGGTGGGAATGTAAATTGATGCAGCCACTATGGAAAGCAGTATGGAGGGTCCACAAAAAATTAAAAATAGAAATACTTTGTGACCCAGTAACTATACTTCTAGGAATTTACCCAAAGAAAACAAAATATATTATTCAAAAAGATATATGCACCTCTATGTTTATTGCTGCATTATTTACAATAGTCAAGCTATCGAAGCAAAGTGTCTGTCAATAGATGAATGGATAAAGAAGATGTGATGCATACACACAATGGAATATTATTCAGCCATAAAAAGAAAGAAATCCTGCCATTTGCAACAATATGGATGGACCCAGAGGGGACTGTACTGAGTGAAATAAGCATGGCAGAGAAAGACAAATACCATATGATTTCACTAACATATGGAATCTAAAAACAAAACAAAATGAACAAAACAGCAATAGACTCATAGACACTGGAAATGACTGGTGATTACCATGGGAGAGGGTTTGGGGAGGGTGGTTGAAAAAGGTGAAGGGGATTAAGAGGCACAAAATCTCAATCATAAATTAGTCAAAGGGATGAAAATACAACATAGGGAATATAGTCACTAGTTCTGAAATTTAAAAAAAAACAACAAATCTCCTTGTCACAATGTAAATATGGATATTAAAGAAACACAATATTGTTTGGTAAATAATGGTAGGTCCCTCCATTCTTATAATTTTCTCATGATAAAAATTAAGCTGTTTTTAATATTACACAACCTAATAGAATAATGATACACATTTCACCACTTTCATAGCTTTGGGACACTGGCTGGTGACCCTTAAGTTGGGCATGCAGAATATTTGTCTCACTCCTTGCCCACTCACCCATTACCATACCTACCAGTACAGAAATAGTGTTTCATGGAGTGTCATCCTCACTATTAGGATAACATGCTAAATACAAGATCTAAAGTTAATCTACTCTTCCCTCTGCATACACACAGACATATTTACCATTTTGACTCCAGGATATATGTATTTATCTCTGGAACAAATCTGAGAAAAATCTTTGTTACTCCAGAAAGTGATACCTAGCCTAAATACAATTCTTCTGTTTTAAACTTCTCTATTTTATATTACTATATTTCATATATTAGTGAATAGGATGGCTATTGTCTCCCTAACTGTCTGCCCTATATTTTTGAAACTTTCTTTAATATTCCACCTTTTATTTCTATGTTATTTCTTCTTTCATCTCTCTCTTTTTGTTATTTATCAACATCAATTTCTGTAATAACCTGGCCATGGAATATTTGCGAGAAACCATCATCTTGCTCTCTTTGGCATATTTGATTGCCCACTCATTATCCAATCAGACTATTTGCCCAAGGCAGATTACTAAAAGGGAAATAATGGGATCTTCATGGTTTTTCTTTGTTTATTTTGTATCTTTAATCTACAATTAAATGAGTAATACTATGGTGATTACACTACCCCCTTCATCAGGTTCCCCCCTGCAACCCCACTGCAGTCACTGACCATCAGCTTAGTGAGATGCCATAGAGTCACTACTTGTCGTCTCTGGGTTGTACAGACCTCCCCATGCCCCCCGAACATTACATCTGCTAATTGTAATGTCCCTTCTTCCCTTCTACCCCTCCCTTCCCACCCATCCTCCCCAGTCCCTTTCCCTTTGGTAACTATTTGTCCGTTCTCGGGTTCTGTGAGTCTCTGGCTGTTTTGTTCCTTCAGTTTTTTTTTTCCTTAGTTCTTATACTCCACATATGAGAGAAATCATTTGGTATTTGTCTTTTTCAGCTTGACTTATTTCACTGAGCATAATACCCTCTAGCTCCATCCATGTTGTTGCAAATGGTAGGATTTGTTTTCTTCTTATGGCTGAATAATATTCCATTGTGTATTTGTACCACATCTTCTTTATCCATTCATCTACTGATGGACACTTAGGTTGCTTCCATTTCTTGGCTATTGTAAATAGTGCTGCGATAAACATAGGGGTGCATCTGTCTTTTTCAAACTGGGCTGCTGCATTCTTAGGGTAAATTCCTAGGAGTGGAATTCCTGGGTCAAATGGTATTTCTATTTTGAGTTTTTTGAGGAACCTCCATACTGCTTTCCACAATGGTTGAACTAATTTGCATTCCCACCAGCAGTGTAGGAGGGTTCCCTTTTCTCCACATCCTCGCCAACATTTGTTGTTGTTTGTGTTTTGGATGTTGGCCATCCTCACTGGTGTGAGGTGATATCTCATTGTGGTTTTAATCTGCATTTCTCTGATGATTAGTGATGTGGAGCATCTTTTCATGTGCCTGTTGGCCATCTGAATTTCTTCTTTGGAGAAGTGTCTATTCATGTCCTCTGCCCATTTCTTAAATGGATTATTTGCTTTTTGTTTGTTTAGGTGCGTGAGTTCTTTACATATATTGGATGTCAACCCCTTATTGGACACGTCATTTATGAATATATTCTCCCATACTGTAGGATGTCTTTTTGTTCTACTGATGGTGTCCTTTGCTATACAGAAGCTTTTCAGCTTCATATAGTCCCACTTGCTCATTTTTGCTTTTGTTTCCCTTGCTCGGGGAGATATGTTCATGAAGAAGTTGCTCATGTTTATGTCCAAGAGCTTTTTGCCTATATTTTTTTCTAAGAGTTTTATAATTTCATGACTTACATTCAGGTTCTTGATCCACCTCGAGTTTACCTTTGTGTATGGGGTCAGAAAGTAGTCCAATTTCATTCTCTTACTTGTAGCTGTCCAGTTTTTCCAACACCAGCTGCTGAAGAGGCTGTCATCTCCCCAATGAATATCCAAGGCTCCCTTATCAAATATTAATTGACTGTATGTGTTTGGGTTGATGTTTGGATTTTCTATTCTATTCTATTCCACTGATCTGTGGGTCTGTTTTTGTGCCAATACCAAATTGTCTTGATTACTGTGGCTTTGTAATAGAGCTTGAAGTTAGGGAGCATAATTCCCCATTTTATTCTTCCTTCTCAGGATTGCTTTGGCTATTTGGGGTCTTTTGTGGTTCCATATGAATTTTAGAATTATTTGTTCCACTTCATTGAAGAAAGCTGTTGGTAGTTTGATAGGGATTGCATTGAATCTGTAGATTGCTTTGGGTAGTATAGCCATTTTGACAATATTTATTCTTCCTAGCCAAGAGCATGTGATGCATTTCCATTTGTTAGTGTCCTCTTTAATTTCTCTTAGGAATGTCGTGTAGTTTTCAGGGTACAGGTCTTTCACTTCCTTTGTTAAGTTTATTCCTAGGTATTTTATTCTTTTTGATGCAGTTGTGAATGGAATTGTTTTTCTGATTTCTCTTTCTGTTAGTTTATCGTTAGTATATACGAAAGCAACAGATTTCTGTGTGTTAATTTTGTATCCTGCAACTTTGCTGAATTCAAATATTAGTTCTAGTAGTTTTGGAGTGGAGTCTTTAGGGTTTTTTATGTACAGTATCATGTCATCTGCAAATAGTGACAATTTGACTTCTTCTTTACCAATCTGGATGGCTTGTATGTCTTTCTTTTGTCTGATTGCTGTGGCTAGGACCTCCAGTACTGTGTTGACTAACAGTGGAGAGAGTGGGCATCCCTGTCTTGCTCCTGATCTTAGATGAAAAGCTTTCAGCTTCTCGCTGTTAAGTATGATGTTAGCTGTGGGTTTGTCATATATGGCCTTTATGATGTTGAGGTACTTACCCTCTATACTTATTTTCTTGAGAGTTTTAATCATGAATGGATGCTGAATTTTGTCAAATGTTTTTCAGCATCTGTGGAGATGATCATGTGGTTTTTGTTCTTCTTTTTATTGATGTTGTGGAGGATATTGATGGATTTTCGAATGTTGTACAATCCTGGCATCTGTGGGATGAATCCCACTTGATCATGGTGTATGATCCTCTTGATGTATTTGTGAATTCGGTTTGCTAATATTTTGTTGAGTATTTTTGCATCTACATTCATCAGGGATATTCGTCTATAGTTTTCTTTTTTGGTGAGGTCATTGCCTGGTTTTGGTATTAGCATGATGCTGGCTGGCTTCATAGAATGAGTTTGGAAGTATTTCCTCCTCTTCTATTTTTTGGAAAACTTTAAGGAGAATGGGTGTTATTTCTTCTCTATATGTGTGGTAGAACTCAGAGGTGAATCCATCAGGTCCGGGGGTTTTGTTCTTGGGTAGTTTTTTGATTACTGCTTCAATTTTGTTGCTGGTGATTGGTCTGTTTAGTTTTTCTGTCACTTGTTTGGTCAGTCTTGGAAGGTTGTATTTTTCTAAAAAGTTGTCCATTTCTTCTAGGTTTTCAGCTTGTTAGCATATAGATTCTCATAATATTTTCTTATAATTCTTTGTATTTCTTTGGGATCCGTCGTGATTTTTCCTTTCTCATTTCTGATTCTGTTTTTGTGTGTAGATTCTCTTTTTCTCTTAATGAGTCTGGCTAGGGGTTTATCTATTTTGTTTATTTTTTCAAAGAACCACTTCTTCGTTACATTGATTTTTTTCTATTGTTTTATTCTTCTCAATTTTATTTATTTCTTCTCTGATCTTTATTATGTCCCTCCTTCTGGTAACTTTCGGTCTCATTTGTTGTTCTTTTTCCAATTTCAGTAATTGTGTCTTTAGACTATTCATTTGGGAATGTTTTTCTTTCTTTAGATAGGCCTGGATTGCAATATACTTTCCTCTTAGAACTGCCTTTGCTGCGTCCCACAGAAGCTGTGGCTTTGTGTTGTTGTTGTCAGTTGTCTCCATATACTCTTTGATTTCTGTTTTGATTTGGTCATTGACCCATTGATTAATTAGGAGAATGTTGTTATGTCTCCATGTATTTGTGAGCCTTTTTGTTTTCTTTCTAAAGTTTAAATCTAGTTTAATACCTATATGATCCAAGAAGTTGGTTGTTATAATTTCAATATTTTCGATTTTACTGAGGTTCTTTTTTTGGCCAAGTATGTGGTGTAGTCTGGAAAATGTTCCACGTGCACTTGAGAAGAATGTGTATTCCATTGCTTTTGGGTGTAGAGTTCTGTAGATATCTGTTAGGTCCCTCTGTTCAAGTTTGTTGTTCAATGCCTCTGTGTCTTTACTTATTTTCTGTCTGGTTGATCTGTCCCTTGGAGTGAGTGGTGTGTTGAAGTCACCTAAGATGAATGCATTGCTGTCTATTTCCTCCTTTAATTCTGTTAGTATTTGTTTCACAAATGCCGGTGCCCCTCTGTTGGGTGTATATATATTTAAAATGGTTATATCTTCTGTTGTATTGACCCCTTTATCATTATGTAATGTCCTTCTTTATCTCTTCCTACTTTCTTCATTTTGAAGTCTATTTTGTCTGATACAAGTACTGCAACACCTCCTTTTTTCTCTTTGTTATTTGCAGGAAATATCTTTTTCCATCCGTTCACTTTTAATCTGGGGATATCTTTGCATTTCAGGTGAGTTTCTTGTAGGCAGCATATAGATGGGTCTTGCTTTTTTATCCATTCTGTTTTTCTGTCTCTTTTGATTGGTGCATTCAGTCCATTACGTTTAGGGTGATTATTGAAAGATATGTACTTATTGCCATTGCTGGCTTTAGATTTGTGGTTACCAAAAGCTCAAGGGTTGCTTCTTTACTATGTAACAATCTATCTTAACTTTCTTGTTAAGTTCTTGTAAACACAGTGTGATGTTTCTTTATTTCTCTCCCTTCTCATTCCTCCTCCATTATTTATATACTAGGTGTTTTATTCTTTGCCTTTAGTTAGTTTTGGATGTTCTGCTTTCTTGCTATGATTTTATTTTCTCTGGTGACAGCTTTTTAGCCTTGGGACTGCTTCCCTCTAGAGCAGTTCCTTAAAGATGTCCTGTAGAGGTGGTTTATGGGAGGCAAATTCTTGCAGCTTTTGCTTGTCTGAAAATTGTTTAATCCCGCCATCATATTTAAATGATAATCATGCTGGATACAATATTCTTGGTTCGAGGCCCTTCTGTTTCATTGCATTAAATATATCATGCCATTCTCTTCTAGCCTGTAAGGTTTCTGTTGAGAAGTCTGATGTTAGTCTGATGGGGTTTCCTTTGAAGGTGATCTTTTTTTCTTTCTCTAGCTGCCTTTAATACTCTGTCCTTATCTTTGATCTTTGCCATTTTAATTATTATGTGTATTGGTGTTGTCTTCCTGGGGTCCCTCGTGTGAGGAGATCTGTGGGCTTCCATGGACTGCGAGACTATTTCCTTCCCCAGCATGGGGAAGTTTTCAGCAATTATTTCTTCAAAGACACTTTCTATCCCTTTTTCTCTCTCTTCTTCCTCTGGTACTCCTATAATGCGAATGTTGTTCCTTTTGGATTGGTCACATAGTTCTCTTAATATTCTTTCATTCCTAGAGATCCTTTTTTACATCTCTGCCTCAGGTGCTCTGTGTTCCTGTTCTCTGATTTCTATTGCATTAACAGTGTCTTGCATCTCGTCCAGTCTGCTGCTGAGCCCATCGATGGCTTGTCTCATTTCTGCATTATCTTTCCTGACTTCCCTCACTTCCTCCCTTAGCTCTTGCATATTTCTCTGTAGATCCATCGGCATGGTTATAACTTTTATTCTGAATTCTTTTTCAGGAAGATGCTGCATTTCCATCTCTTCAGATTCCTTCTCAGTGGGGCTCTGAATCTTGGTGAGGTTTGTCTGTATTAGCTTCCTCTGTTTTGTCATGCTGGCAGGAGTGGTCGCTGGCAGGTGCCACTTGTGTCAGCTGGGTTCTGGAATGGATTCTCTACGTGTGCTGTAGATGTCGCTGTTGCTACACTAATTCGCAGCTGCAGCCGCGCTATTTTTGTAGGTAGGAATGAATGGGACGCTATTGTTTTCTGTATAAAGTTCCAGAGTGGTTGCTCCCTTGTTTCTGTCACTAGCGAAGGGGAGTGAAGTTCCCCAGGATTTCCAGCCTGTAGGGCTGAGCCTGCCGGGTCACTGGTGTTCCCTTGCTGGGTTCGCTGCCTCTCCGAGACCGCTACAGATGGCGTGTGCTTTTCTCTTGTCCCTGGGCAATGGCTGCACTAGTGAACGGGACCGAAGTTCCCCAGGACTTCCCGCCTGCAGGGCTGAGCCCGCCGGGGTGCTGGTGTTCCGTCGCTGGGCCCGCCGCCTCTCCGAGACTGCTACAGATGGCGTGCGCTTTTCTCTTGTCCCTGTGCGCTGGCTGCGCTAGCGAAGTGGACCAAAGTTCCCCAGGACTTCCAGCCTGCAGGGCTAAGCTTTTCTTTATTTCTCTCCAAGACCGCTACAGATGGCGTGCGCTTTTCTCTTGTCCCTGGGCACTGGCTGCACAGTCCCGGCACCTTCCCGGCTCAAAACCTGCACCATCTGCCTCTCCAATATCTGATGCACCGCGCGATGTGTGTCAGCGCTCCCGGTGCTCAGGCACAGACCACCGGGCCTGGTTATTTCTCGGACCTGCTCTTCCACTCCCTCCCAGCTCTGACTCCTCTCCTCCCGTCGGTGCGCTGGGCTGGGTGAGTGTTCGGGTGCCGCCAGGTCGCGATTCTCTATCTTACCCGCCTCGCGGGGTGCTGAGTCCTCCCAGGTATGGCTGCACGCTGTGCACTTTCCTGTGTGCTCTGATTTCTCTTTTAGGAATAGTTGTATTTACTGTGTTTTCATAGATTTATACGGTTTTGGGAGGAGATTTCTGCCGCCCTGCTCACACCGCCATCTTCCCGGAAGTCCTCTTCATTTTTTTAAATTTACTATTTTCATGAAATTCATGAGATATTTTAGCAGCTAACTTTCCCTCACAAATCTAAGTATAATAAAGCAGAAAATTGAAAATAAATCTTTTAAATTATCTTATGAAGAGGTTTCTGACAAAGATGATCAAGTTCTCTGAACACTGCTTTCCTCCAGTAATGATCAACTATGAATATTAACTAAATATCTAATTTTTTAACTTTTATTCCTAACTATATTAGTAGGAGAATGTTATTAATCAATCAAAAATGTAGATCCTCGAAAGTAGTAATTTCTGTGATCTTTAGTTGAGGAGTGTTATGACCCACTTAAAAGATAGCTATCTTTGATTAGGAAATCATACAATTATTAAGTGTTTTTTCAAGTTTTATTCAAGAAGAAATATGGTAGAGTTTACAATGCCATATCCCTAATGTTAAATTTTAATTTTTAGATCTATCCCAAAGGGTGGGGGACCAAACATTAATATGGATCATGGTACTGTTCTCCAGCTGACTCTCTCTGGAGTCTGGTTAGTAGTTTTGAGCTAAGTAATGGATTTCAACAAGACAACATTACAGCATCAAATTAAATTCAGAAACAATGTCTAGTATTTCTAGGTCACTTTCTTCCATCATAACATCTCAGAGACAACAAAGCAAGAATAATTTTACTTTATTCCTCTTGAAGATTCAACTCTCAAGTCAACTCGCCTTCTCATAACCAACTTCAGGCAGATGGAGACTTAGACACAGGGAAGTTTTCTTATGTGTGGGCTTTTCCTTTTTCCACCTCCAATTCTTTATTAGGGTGTCACCTCTTAAACCCTAACTCTACTAAATGCCAGTCATGCAATGTCTAATTTCACTGTACAACTTGCTTCACTTTGACTTATCATCATGTCATTTTAATTATTCAGATCATGCATAAACTTCCTCTCCTACAAGCTGGAGGAGATACATTTAAACAAGTCTTCTTCTTCTCTTTAACGGCCTGAACTAGACTTTCTATTTCATTCTCTTTCTGTGTGGATATTGTGTATAACCTCTGAATTGTCCTGCTGTTCTATGAAAAAATCCTCATTTTTCCCTAAACCCTCTAGCTTATTCATAATTCCCCACACTTGCCATTTCACATGTGCACACATACATATACATATGTGTGTGTATACACAAACCCCCATAATTTACAGACAAAATCAACTTCTCGCAAATATATGACACCAGTAACCAACTTACAGCCTTTAAAGCATTTCCATGTCAGCAAGTTCCATTAACAACCTTCAATTATCCTGAGAATAGATTGCCAATCATTTCCATTCTTAGCCATAGTAAATAATCTTTACTTTTTCCTTTCTTTGTTTTTTTAGATGGCCTGACTCTAGGTGAGTTATAAAAATATACCCCTTATCCTGTTTGACTTTTATGACCTACCATTCTTTCATTTTCTTTAGCTGTTTCTCTGTATAAACTATATTTTACAAGAAACTTCAAGTAAGTGACAAGCACGGTGTTCTCAATATTACAGTTATCAAACGTCCCATAGCATTGGTGAACTTTTGAGCTGCTATAAAATTGGTGTTACCTCTTCCTATTCCATAAAATCATAGAATTACCTTTGAAGGCACAAAAAGCCATGGTTTCATTGTAAGGATATTTTACCAGAAGATATCTTTTAGAATAATACTTTTCTTTTCTTTACTCTCCAAAGGCAAATTGACATTATCCTTCATTCTGCAGAAAATAATTATATTTTCACTTCTTGTTCAGAATTCAATTATAATAATTCTCTTACTTTTACTTGTTGACTAGTTATCATAAATATTTAACAAAGTTATTATCTTCAGTTAATCTTTTTACTTTAATCCATTTTTCATTTTGTTTCTCATGTTCCTAAAATGATGTTTTCATTTGCCTTGTCTGGTCTAAAATTCTCTTTACTATTTATTTCTTCAATTTAAGCTCTTCTTTATACTATTGGAGTTCTATAATTTCACTTGTCTGTGCATTTTTATTTCACTACACTACAGGCAAGCCTTCTTGGTCAGTTACCTGACTGTCCCTGACCTTCCACGCTAACTCTCATCTTCCATTGCAAGTGTTTATACTACTCTCTCAAAAGCATAACTTTGCCATATTATTTTTTTCCTGTTACCACAATCAACTGGATGTCTTTATCTGCATGACTCCGTTGTGATTTATCAGCTAAAAAGCAAATAACAGTGCCTACCTACCACTCTGAAGTCATACATGCAAAGGCCTGAGATAGCAAAAGTACCTGGTATGCCACAGCTACTCAGTACAGGTGAGTTATTTTATTTTCTCTCAACATTCAAATCACAGTTTTCTCTTCCCAGAAATTTTTATATTACTCATGTTATTACATTACAGATTATTTTTCCTTCAAGTAGAGTTCAGATCTAGCTTTTAAGAAGGAAGGAACCTAAAGTTGTGTTGGAAAGAATTAAAACAGCAGATTCAGAAGTTATTGTTTCTATTCACATCTTTGCATGAACATTCTATGAGAAGACTTCAACAACCTTCTTAGAATGGGCCATTTCATTTGCAAACATTTCTATTGGCTTGCCTTTCTTTTTTTTATTTCAAGACAAACCTCTTTCCCCAAATATTTATTCAGTAGTTCACTTGATGATTTTTGTTATTATAAGAGAAAAGAAACAATAAAAGTTGGTTTGATGGTCCTTTTTGTGTCTTCTGTATTCTCTGAGATTAAATATACTGGGCCATAAAAGTGTTGCTCAGTGGAAATTTCAGGAATAAATATCTTTCTTTGTGATTTGAACATAGTTTCATTCCAAACTCCTTAAAAATAAAAATGGTTTATGTCCACAAATTTGTTTTATTCCTTAACAGGACATAATATGAACTATATTAAATTATAACTGAGACTTTAGACTATGTTGTAGAATCTATTGCCAAGGAGAGAAACAAACATATAAATGAAAGATTGCTCTTTGTAAGAGTAATGTAGCTTTCTAAAAATGACTTTTATTTTCCTAAAGTTCATACTGCAGTATCCAAAATAATATGGCACATATCACACTTCTTAAAAATGGTCAATTTTTCTTTTACCAGAAACAAGAGTGTATAGTAGAGATGATGACTGGGTAATTAGCTTTTCAAATAATATTTTATGAAGGATGTAATATTCTTTATTTCTGTAAAACTCCTACTATACTTATATTGCAGGATCTGTGCTGTTGAATATATTTTATTGGCTTAACAAATGAATCTCAGAACAAATGAAATCCAAACTAAGTAGAAGAAAAGAAATAATAATTAGAATGGAAATCAGTGACATTGAAAACAGGAAATAAAAAGAGAAAAATCAGTGAAACCAGAAGCTGATTTTGTGGAAAGATCAATAAATCTTGAATAATTTCCAGCCAGGTTAACTAAGAAAGAGACACAAATTATTTGTATCAGAAATTAAAAAGAGGATATTGCTACAGATGCCATGGAAATTAAGAGGAATATTATGAACAATTCAATGTCCACAAATTTGATAACCAGAATGAAATGGACTCATTTGAAAAAACAATGAGTTGAAATTGAAAGACACAATCTTCCAAAACTCACACAAGAAGTAGACAATCTGAATATCTATTAAAGAAATGTAATCAATAATTAAAAGCCTTCTAAAACAGAAAACACAAAACCCAGATGGGTTCACTGGATAATTCTACTAAACATTTAAGGAAGAAATAATACCAATCCTCTACAAAATGGTATATGTGGTTTGGAAGCCAGTTTGCCAGTTTGTATAAATCTAAACACACTTTTATATGATCCAACAATTGTGTTTCTTGGTATTTACCCAGAGGAATTGCAAAATTATGTCTACACAAAAATCTGCACACATATTTATAGTAGCTATATTCAAAATGGCCAAAATTGTCAAAACTGCTAAACTATGAACAATATGTTCTTCAGTATGTGAGTGGCTAAATAAACTGTGTTTTCTTTGTTGTGGAAATGTAGTTTTCATGATATTATTTATGTTATTATGCAACAGATTTATTACTATTATTTTTAAATGAATAAATTAATACCTATAAAATTTTATTTTTTTAAATTTCTATTATGGTAAATATCAGTAGATATAACCCATATTAATGAAATATCTTTGGGATCTTGAGTAGCTTTTAAGCATAAAGCATTCCTTAGACTACAATGTTTGAAGACCCTGATCTGGAAAATGGCAGAGCTGCTAGAGAAAAGACTGAAGTCCTTTGATAACAGCATATAGCACAGACGCTCTTGCTACTGTGAAAAAAATCACTTGAGCAAGGTATACGTTTAAGTTGGCTTGATAAATATGGCAGAGAAGAAATGTAACCAATATTCAATATAACACAACTGCTTTTGCTTTACCTCTCCATTCTAGCCTTCTTTACATTCAACCAATTGCAGCATCTATCTGGGAGCTGAATGTGAAAGATCTTTACAGCAGGTTCATGTAAAAAAAATACTTGCGTTCTAAAGTTGTATCAATTAAATTACTTTTTTATCAACTTCTAAATGAATCATATTTTCTGAAAACAGACATTAATTTATGATAAGCCCTACTTTTTTGACAAATATCCAAAGGTGCAGAAACTTTTGATGAGGATTTTTAAAAATATTAAATGCTGCAGATGTTAACTCGTATGAGCATCATGTACATGTACATGACAAAGTAGCTCTGAGCTCACTTGTGTGACATGATTTTGTCTATGCTTGAAGAACAAGAAGAAAAAGATCCGTTTTTTTCCTAGAGACAAATTTTGCTTCATAAATTTTGTTTTATAAATACATAAATAACAGTATTACAAAATATCTTATGCATATAATTTTAAACCATGCATAGTTTATCATTTTCACTTTACATGTTTGAAGGTGAAACTTTCTTGAGATTACATCTTATATTAAAAATACTCAAAAAGGAGATCCAAGATGGCAACATGAGAGGTGACACGAAGAACTCCTCCCAAAACCACAATTAGTACAAAAATATAGTTAATTAATACAACTAAACCTAAAACAGCAAGAGAAAGAAGGCTGAACCAGACTGCATACAGACCTCATGAAAAGAGCAGACCTCACAAAACGGTAACGTAGAAAGCCTTCATTCGTCTGGACCCAAGCCCTTTCCACAACCCACCTCACCAATGGGAGAAAGATAAATGGAGTGGGGGAAGGGGTGGAGGCTTGAGACTGTTGAGCACCTAGCCCTTGAAATCTGCTTTCTGAGCAGAAGCCTATATTGTGTAGTGCTCTGGATGTCGAGGGGCTCAGACAGGAGGAGTGCTTGAGAGACCGACATTCCGGTCGTTTGTCAAGGAGGGGATCCACACCTGGCTGCTCTGTGTCAGAGGAAGGGCAGGGGGTCTGAGAGGCTTCCTAGCAGTGACAGGGCTGCTGAAGGGGCAGGGTTTGCACGGAGCTTGCTACACGGGAGAAGGGAGAGCTGGACAAGGTTTTCTGGGTGCGCTCTGCCCAGCTGGTTGGGAACTTTGAGGAGCTTCAGGTGCTCCATTCCCCAGGCTGCCTAATCAGCTCCAACACACAGCCTGCTGCACCTTCCTCCTAGTCTGCTGGCACGAGTTCACAAACTGGTAGTCACTGTGCTGGTGTCAGGCCAGTCAGAGGGAGGCTCCACCTACAACAACTAAAGACGCAAAGCACAGAGGCTTACACGTGTGTGCTTAGCCTACTGGCTCTGACACTGGAGATAAGCACCACAGACGGGAATCAGGAAACAGATCTTTCCTTCCCCCAGGCACCAGCTCCACAACGGTATGACCCCCAACCTCACTCTAGGGGCTGAGCAGTTCCAGAGACTGGAGCTTCTGGGCACTAGAGGGCACCACACAGAGATATGAAATATCAAAAGAATATGGTTCAGACCAAAATCTCACAAACCCCAGAAAAAGGCGCAAATGAAACTAAACTCACCAATCTTCCTGAAAGAGAGTTCAAAATAAAAATTTATAAACATGCTTATGCAGGTACAGAAAATATTCAAGAACTCGGGAATGAATTTGTTAGAGATTCAATCATTAAGAAATTCCGTATCTGAAATGAAACATACAATGGAGGGATTTAAAAGCAGATTAGATGTAGTGAAGACACGGTGAATGGAATAGAAATTAGAGAAGAGGAATACAAGGAAGCTGAGGCACAGAGAGAAAAAAGATCTCTAAGAATGAAAGAATATTGAGAAAACTGTGTGACCAAACTGAACATAACAATATTCGCATTATAGGGGTACCAGAAGAAGAAGAGAAAGAAGGGATAGAAAGTGTCATTGAGGAGGTAATTGCTGAAAACTTCCTCAATCTGGGGAAAGAGATAATCTTTCAAGCCATGGAGGTGCACAGATCTCCCAACACAAGGGACCCAAGGAAGACAACATCAAGATATAATAGTAATTAAAATGGCAAAGATCAAGGATAAAGACAGACTTTTACAAGCAACTAGAGAGAAAAAAAAGATCACATACAAAGGAAAACCCATCAGGCTATCATCAAACTTCTAAAGAGAAACCTTACAATCAAGAAGGGATTGGCATGATATATTTAATGCACTGAAGCACAGGGGCCTGGAACCAAGAATACTCTACCCAGAAAGGTTACCATTTAAATTTGAAGGAAGGATTAAACAGTTCTCAGATAAGCAAAAGCTGAGAGAATTTACCTCCACAGACCATGTCTACAGTCCATCCAGGGACTTCGATAGATGGAAGTATTCCTAAGGCTAAGTAGATGTCACCCAAGAGCTAGATAAAGAGTAGAGAATATGATTCATAACATACAGAGAAAGGAGGAGGAAGAAAAATCAGGAAAAAAAAAGAAGCTTTAGGTGGTTTTTGTAATAGGATATGACGTGAGTTAAATTAGACTGTTAAATAGTAAAGGAATTAGCCTTAAACCTTTGGTAACCATGAATCTAAAGCCTGCAATGGCAATAAGGTACATACCTATCGATAATCACCATAAATTTAAGTGACCTGAGTGCACCAATCAAAAGACATAGTCACTGAATGGAGAAAAAACAAGACCCATCTCTATGCTGCCTGCAAGAGACTCACTTCAAAACCAAAGACATACACAGACTGAAAGTAAAGGGATGGAAAAAGATATTTCATCCAACTAATAGTGAGAAAAAAGAAGGAGTGGCAGTACTTGTATCAGACAAAAAAAGACTTCAAAACAAAAAAAGTCACAAGAGACCAAGAACGACACTATATAATGATAAAAGGGTCAGTCCAACAAGAGGAAATAAATATTATAATTATCTATGCACGCAACACAGGATTACCTACATATGTGAAACAAATACTAAAAGAATTAAAGGGGGAAATAGAATGCAACACATTCATTTTAGGAGACTTCAATACACCACTCACTCCAAAGGACAGATCAACCAGACGGAAAATAAATAAAGAGACAGAGGCACTGAACAACATATTACAACAGATGGACCCAACAGACATCTACACAACAGTCCATCCAAAAGTAACAAGATACACATTCTTCTCAACTTCACATGGAACGTTTTCAAGAATAGATTATATATTAGGCCACAAAAAGAACCTCAGTGAATTCAAAAAGACTGAAATTGTACCAACCAGTTCTCAGATCACAAAGGTATGAAACCAGAAATAAACTACACAGAGAAAATGAAAAGCCCAAAAACACATGGAGCCTTCAAAATATGTTCCTAAATAAGCAATGGATCAATGACCAAATAAAACCAGATATCAAGCAATATATGGAGAAAAATGACAACAATAATTTAACAACGCAAAATCTGTGGGACACAGAAAAGGCCATGCTAAAAGGGAAATACATGGCAATACGGACCTGCCTCTGGAAAGAATAAAAATCCCAAATGAACAGTCTAAACTTACATTTAATGAAACTAGAAAAGGAAGAACAAATGAGGCCCAAAGTCAGTAGAAGGAGGGACATAATAAAAATTAAAGCAGAAATAAATAAAACTGAGAAGAATAAAACAATAGAAAGAATCAATGAAAGCAGGAGCTGGTTCTCTGAAAAAATAAAGAAAATAGATAAACCCTTAGCCAGACTTATCAAGAAAAAAAGAGAGTCTACTCACATAAATAGAATCAAAAGTGAGAAAGAAAAAAATTACTACAGACACCACAGAAATATAAAAAGAATTTTAAGAGAATACTATGAAAAATCATATGGTAACAAACTGGATAAACTAGAAGAAATGGACTACTTTCTAGAAAAATAAAACCTTCCATGGCTGTCCCAGGAAGAAACAGAAAATCTGAATAGAACAATTACCAGCAAAGAAATTGAATTTGTAATTAAAAAGAACTATCTAAGAACAAAACTCCTGGCCCAGATAGTTTCACTGCTGAATTTTATCAAACATTAGTGAAGACCTAATACCCATCCTCCTTAAAGTTTTCCAAAGAGTAGAAATCGAGGGAATACTCCCAAACTCATTCTAGGAGACCAACATAACTCTAATACCAAAACAAGGCAAACACACCCAAAAAAAGAAAATACAGACAAATATCCCTGATGAACATAGATGCAAAAATACTCAACAAAATATTAGCACACCAAATTCAAAAATACATCAAAAAGATCATCCATCATGATCAAGTCGGATTCATCCCAAGGATGCAAGGATGGTACAACATTTGAAATTCCATAACATCATCCACTACATCAATGAAAAGAAGGAAAAAAACCACTGATAATCTCCATAGATGCTGAAAAAGCATTCGACAAAATTCAACATCCATTCTTGATAAAAACTCTCAACAAAATGGGTATAGAGGGCAAGTACCTCAACATAATAAAGGCCATATATGACAAACCCACGACCAACATTACACTTAACAGTGAGAAGCTGAAGCTTTTCCCTGAAGATCGGAACAATACAAGGATGTCCACTCTCCCACTTTCATTCAACATAGTTCTGGAGATTCTATCCACGGCAATCAGACAACACAAAGAAATAAAAGGCATCCAGATTGGCAAGGAAGATGTCAAACTGTCCCTGTTTGCAGATGACATGATATTGTACACAAAATCCCTAAAGAGTACACTCCAAAACTATTAGATCTAATATCTGAATTCAGCAAAGTTGCAGGATACAAAATTAACACACAGAAATCTGTTGCATTCCTATACACTAACAGTGAACTAGTAGAAGAGAATTCAGAAAAACAGTTTCATTTACAATCACATCAAAAAGAATAAAATACCTAGGAATAAACCTAACCAAGGAAAGGAAAGACCCATACCCTGAAAACTATAAGACACTCTTAAGAGAAATTAAAGAGGACACTATTAAATGTAAATTCATCCCATGCTCTTGGCTAGGAAGAATAAATATTATCAAAATGGCCATCCTGCCAAAAGCAATCTACAGATTCAATGAAACTACCTAAGAACAAAAACTATCAAAATACCAACAGTATTCTTCAATGAACTAGAGGAAATAGTTCTACAATTCATATGGAACCACAAAAGACCCCAAATAGTCAAAGCAATCCTGAGAAGGAAGAATAAAGCAGTGGGAATTGTGCTTGCTAGCTTCAAGCTCTACTAGAATGCCACAGTAATCAAGACAATTTGGTACTCTCACAAGAACTGACCCATAGATCAGTGGAACAGAATAGAAAGCCTAGATATAAACTCAAGCATATATGGTCAATTAATATATGATAAAGGAGCCATGCATATACAATAGGGAAATGACAGCCTCTTCAACAGCTGGTGTTGGAAAAACTAAACAGATACATGTAAAAGAATGAATCTGGATTACTGTCTAACCCTACACACAAAAGTAAACTCTAAATGGATCAAACACCTGAATGTAAGTCATGAAACCATAAAACTCTTAGAAAAAAATATAGGCAAAAATCTCTTGGACATAAACATGAACATCTTCTTCATGAACATATCTCCCCGGGCAAGGGAAACAAAAGCAAAAATGAACAAGTGGGACTATATCAAACTGAACAGCTTCTGTACAGCAAGGGACACCATCAGTAGAACAAAAAGACATCCTACAGTATGGGAGAATATATTCATAAATGACATATCTGATAAGGGGTTCAATCCAAAATATATAAAGAGCTCACACACCTCAACAAACATAAAGCAAATAAGCCACTTAAAATATGGGCCGAGGAGCTGAACAGACACTTCTCCAAAGAAGAAATTCAGATGGCTGATAAGCACATGAAAAGATGCTCCACATCTCTAATCATCAGAGAAATGCAAATTAAAACCACAATGAGATATCATCTCACACTAGTGAGGATGGCCAACATTCAAAAGACAAACAACAACAAATGTTGGTGAGGATGTGGAGAAAGGGGAACCCTCCTACACTGCTGTTGGGAATGCAAATTAGTTCAACCATTGTGGAAAGCAATATGGAGGTTCCTCACAAAACTCAAAATAGAAATACCATTTGACCCCAGAATTTCACTCCTAGCAATTTACCCTAAGAATGCAGCAGCCCAGTTGAAAAAGACATATGCACCCTATATTTATTGCAGCACTCTTTACAATAGCCAAGACGTGGAAGCAACCTAAGTGTCCATCAGTAGATGAATGGATAAAGAAAATGTGGTACTTATACACAGTGGAATATTTTTCAGCCATAAGAAGAAAACAAATCCTATCTTTTGCAACAACATAGATGGAGGTAGATGATATTATGCTCAGTGAAATAAGCCAGGTGGAGAAAGACAAGTATCAAATGATTTCACTCATATGTGGAGTATAAGAACAAAGGAAAAACTGAAGGAACAAAACAGGAGCAGACTCACAGAACCCAAGAATGGCCTAACAGTTACCAAAAGGAAAGGGATTGGTGATAATGGGTGGGAAGGGAGGGAAAAGGGGTAAAGGTGGCATTACGATTAGCACACGTAGTGCAGTGGTGTGGGACATGGGAAAGGCAGTATTTACAGAGACAAGTAATGATTCTGTAGCAAATTACTGTGCTGATGGACAGTGACTGTAATGGGGTATGTGGGGGGGGACTTGCTAATAGGGTGTCTAGTAACCATAATGTTGTTCAAGTGATTGTACATTAACTATAACAAAAAAAAAGATTAAGCAGTGAAAAAACATATTCTCTAAAGTATTTAAAAAATAAAATTGATATCACACTACAATTAAACATTAATAACTTCCAAAATAAATCAGATATTTTATAGCCATGTTCTATGAAATCCCAGACTACAAACAACATTTTTATTGTGTATCTTTTTCTGAGTCCAATGGTATGCTAATCTGTAGGAGTGGGAAGGTGATAAATATATTATTTTTGCTCTTGAAGTACTTGTGGAAGGATGGTCTAATAGAAGCTTTATAGGGAATTGCATTTCAAAATTAGTTGTATCTTGATAAAGTAAGCTTCCCCTCTCTACCTGTTACCACTTGATTGTTGGAAATATGAACCAGTTTTAAAAAAACAACTATGCCTTGGCATACTGGCATTAAAATGGGTGATGGTCTCTCAAGTTTAATCTGTAAATATGTCCCTTATTTAGAATGTTAGGATACAGAGCTATGAAAATTATTCAAGTACAGGCAGAGATACAAGCACTCAGATGTTACCTGAAAATGAGAAGCAGAGCTGTTGAGGCATCTCTTGATATTTGGCTGCTTAGGAGCTGTGCCTTTACCTATGATTGGAAAATTCCAATCCTACCACTCTGGAAACCAAACATTCAAATGGTAATACTCACTTTGATCCTTCAGCCAGATCTCAGACACATGGAGTTTGACTTGGCCAATTGGTCATTCATCTTTGGGGCTCTGAGTCTGGGCCTCTGAGGCAGTGAACTAGGGAGATGGTGGTATTACCGGGTCAAGTGAGGTGCCAGCATCTCTGATTTTCAGGGACCAGAGTAGCTATCAATGTCCCAGCTCAATATCCAGTTTCAGAGTTAGTACAGGTGCTAATAGCCAGTGTTCACTAAACATGGCAGCAAGACTGTCATGCTGTGGTCATGGCTGTATTCCGCCTGTCTGAATTCCCTTTTTTCCTGCTTATTTTCTGATTGCTATCTCCAGCTTCCCACCAATTCTGTAAGCTAAAAATAGGTATTCATTAATTTCTTTCTGTGCAAAAATTAGTCCACTTAGTTTCTGTATTTTGAAACTAGGGAACTTGCATTCTATAACAAATGGATTACACCAGGATTTTGAAATTGCTTCTCTTAGATGTCTACTTTTTTCATTAATCTAGTCTACAAAACTGAATCTGCTTTAGTGTATTAATGGTGGATGTTTCCTTATGCTGTAATTGAAAATTTCTTATATATCTCCACAATATATTATATAAGTTCTGTGGACAAGGACATCTTTCTCTGAGCAAGGTATTATAATGGTAATTTCAGAAACATATAGTTCTGTAAGACATGTGTCCTGACTTCAAGGGGCTTTTATGTACAGATGTGATAACTATGTAACAAGATAATGCAACACTAGTCATGCCACAAGGCAGATTCCTGTTGCAAGTAAGTTTTCTACTTATTCTACATTAGTACAGAGAAAAAAAAAATAGAATACTCCATGATTTTACCATCAAGCTATATTCACTAAGGATTACATAAAACACACATACAATCACAGCATAGATAATATTAATAGAAGTACTATTTGGTATAATTATGGATTCACTTTTTTCCACCTTTCCTCTGAATGTAAAACTTCGACATATGCTTGAGATAAAATTGCATGAAATAAGTTATTTTCTGCCTGCCTCCACACATGGAAAAAATTCCTGTTTAGCTACAATTTTGTCATGGTAGCTACCCTAATCCTAATACATCTGCCAGGAAAAATTTCAAAGCTAAAAAAATAAATGAGAATTTATATCAAATACCCATGGATAAATATATGTATACATTTAATACATTTTATTATCTGAGGTTGATATACAAAAATTAAATGAAATAAGATAAAGTCATATATAAGTCATGGTTGATTAGAAATCATATTTAAAACATTTTAATGTTAATATTAAATAATGGAGCAAACACAACTATCATAATTACCACAATAGTATACATATATTTATATGTGTAATCTTAATACTATAAATGGGCTATAAATAGGGACTTGAACTCTTGGGGGGGAGTAAGTAGTCTTCATTATTTTATCTGAATAGATAATGCATACTATGGATAACAGACTACTACAGATAACTGTTATATTTCCATAATAATAGATTACTATAATAAAGCTTACATGAACTTTGTTCTTTAAGCTTAAAAGAACTTTGATCTGGAGAGCAAGATCTAGTTAATAGGATCTATTTCTTTATAATTTATATAATAAAGCAACATACTGAATTTACTTAAATTTTATTAAATTTTTTTGGTAAAAACAAATATCAGATTTTCATTTTATTAGAAAATTTATGCACATTTACTTCAAGGTAACTAATATGATCATTTACTATGAGAAAATATACTTTTCTCTTTTAATATCAGAACATTGTTAATGATTTGGCCATTGTTTAAAGAATGAATTATAAAATTAAAATGTTCATATTTATTCAAATAGAGAATAGGCCTAAAATATTGAAAGCAGCTAAAGAACATCTTAGAGATATGAAAAAATAAATGCTGTAAATATTAATGGAATTTTTTATTTAGAGAAAAATTTTGCTTTCCTCTATCTCACACATTTTTTTCACTAGAGTTATTTATTTAATATGAAATGTACTTTTAAAAGTAAAGGTAATGAAAAAGCTTCATTTATTAAGTCAGGCTTACTTAATATTGAAATATATTATCAAGCCCAAATGGTATGGTATACAAAATATGGAACTCAGTTCACGGACAGTGATAACAAAAATAAAAGTTCAATGCAAATGATTAAAATTATACTTCCTTGTAATTAACAACTGGGAAGATACCAGAGAGTATTTGAACAACCCAATAGGCTTCAAAAGAATGGACAGTATTTTTGTTAACCCATCCATTTTGGTCAATTTGTCATATTAGAATGTAGAGCACAAGTAAACATCCCATTGGATGGGTGATGAGTACTTGATGTTTTGCAATTAGTCTATTCTAGTTCAAAGTGAACTACTCTGACTCATGAAATTACTCAGTTCTTATTCCAGCATATTAATAAAAAGATTCTAGGCTTCCAGAAGTTTGGCTAGGTGATCCCTAAAAATGCCATGCTTAGATAAAAATAAATTAAGTAATAATTTAGGTTTGAGTAGAGTGGACAAAAAACAAGGGTTTTAGCTGGATTTATTAATTTCTCTGAACTACCCATTTTGTCTAATAGGCTGAACCAGATATGTCAACTAATTTCAATCTACTATGAAGCCTGAATGAAAATGGCCATAAAAGATTGAGAAGAGGATTATTTTATGTTAGGTGGTTGAACTTGAAAATACTTTGGAAAGGAGAGGAAGGAAAGTCATTCACATTAAAGAAGCTAGTATCAACTTCATATTGTTATTCCTTTATTTCTTCATTCTTTTACATGTGTTTTATTATTAATTTTTAAGATAACAGATGTTTTCCAATAACTCTTTCTTTGTGTTTTACCTTGTTCTTACAACTACTCCCTTTCAACCTTCAAAACTTTGTCATATTTTAAAAGCATTGACCTTAACATTATAGGAGGAATATTTTTCCCAACATTTCTTGAGCAAATTTTTTGAGCAGAAATCAAATATATCTACAGACACTGTGTTTATTCTATTCACAGTTTAATTCTAACTCATGTAGGCAATTAAATAGAAGTGGAGCAATGATAAAAAATTAACTTGGAGTGAGAGTTGTAGAATATTTTCATTGTAATTTTGAACATCTTGAAGTTGTACAGGCAAAGCGTCACTGCTAACTACTCTTTAACTTTGGTAAAATATTTTTTTTTCCTGGAAAGGTTTATTTTAATAGGAACCCAATCTTATGTGTTATAATTTGATTAATTGAAAATGCCCAAGTAAAAAATTTAGTGATGTTTTTTCTTTGCTTTTTCTTTAGAGATAATAAATTGAATCTCACAAGATTATGATTGTATTGTTTCAAGTTTAGGGATTCCATTTATCTCATTTTGTGGCTTTTCTAGCTAAGCCATATATAGGGATAATGGTATGATTTATGTTATATTATGAACCATTTGTTCTCTCCTTACAAGAAGAAATAGAGTTGTGATATGTACATGGGTAAGGGTAACATGTATAAATGCTTGAATGAGAAAGGAGAGTCAATAAATAGTAGTTATTAGAGAGTTAAGCGAGCAATCTCAGAGAGTTTAATTCAGGTACTGAAGGTAAAATGAATGAGTGGAATTCAGAGTGGTCCAGAGAGCTTACTGATATCTTACATTTACATCCTACTCAAGTTGGGAAGATGGGAAAATATGCGGCAAGACCTAATTAGATATATCATTTCTTTACAGATGAACTGTAATTTTTTCATATATACATGTATATATATGACCTTGTTGTAGTTTTTGATTTATATCTATTCCATCCACTTCAGTACAATGAAATCACATGCACATTTAACCTACTTGTATGCAGCAATATGGTTAAAAGAAAAAGATGAAGATAGACATAGAGGTAGAAGTAAAGGTAGAGATTAGAGGGAAGTGAGAAGAGAGCAGCAGAGATAAAAAAAAAAGAGAGAGAATTTTTGGTCTAAACAAAACCTTGACTTCCATTATTTCAGGTGGGAAAATTCATAAGCAAAATGCAAATTCTTTTCACAATCTGAGGTCCAAGGTTTTGGAAATTAATGGACAATTTGTGGGATTATCAAGAGCAATTTGGACTGCATTGTGAGTTTTCTACTGGCTATGTGATTTCAAATCCACTCTGTGAATAAAAGGAAGATCTGTTGTATATAAGTTATAAAAATGTTAACAGTCAAAAGCAATTCGTATTTTTTAAGCCTATTGAGAAAATGTCATATACTTTTCTCCTATCACATCTCTCATGGTAAATTAAAGTCTGTCTAAATTAAAGTAAAAATTCAGAAACCAGAGGGATTTTATTGCCTTACATTTGAATTTATGATCTATTCCTTCATCAGTGTTCATTTTTTCTTATTGACAAGCATTTTTCTTAAGGATCAGACTGTGCCTTCGTAAGTTCAAAAGGCTCTAAAGGTTCAGAAAAGCTTCACCAAGAGTAGCATGAGATTCAACTCTGAACGTGATTAGAAGTGATCCTTAAATGTCGACTTGACTGAATATAATCAGCTTATACCACAGAAAAATATGTGTTCTCTCTGTCATGCTTCTCATATTTGACAAGGTCAATAATACCAAAGCTGCAGAGTTAAGATAGCTTTTTTTTCTGAACTACATACCAGACCAGTGGAGGAAAAAAGACAGTATCAGGTTGATTTAGAAAAAGCAAATAAATCCTGTTTTAGAATTAAATTTAAGGACTTCTCAAAAACTCAAACTTTAACCAGAATACATAATAATGAAAAAAGGAATATAATAGCAGATAAGAAACAAGATTCATCAGCATAGGCATATATACTGAGATATCTTTTACAGGCCATGATAGCTTTGTCTTGTCTATACGTTTATATATTTTCAACTTTTAACTCTTTAGTTACTAATGATTTTCTAATGACTTTACTTCTCTATAATGTGTGCTAATTCTGACTTATGTTTTGCAGTGTTCTCCTGCACTGACAAAAAAATACAGCACCAGGAGAGGGTCAGAGTAATGTGTTAGAAAATAGACTGCTTGTATAAAAAAATAGACACAGTTAATTGAAAAGAAGATTCAGTTCACTTTTCTGCCATTTACTCTTTAAGTTTTGATACATTGCTATGACTATAAAAATATCAGCCTGGCTTTATATAAACCATGTGATTTTTTTTTTTACATATGACCATTTCAGGCTCAAATTCATCCACTGTAACTGAAAAATATGCTTATAAACTTCCCAGTCCAGAAGTAAAGCAATTATTATCATTTAATTATCTTTCCATTTTTGCATCACACTGGAGACTGTGCAAAAATAATGATGTGAATCAAGAATCAGCAGAGAGAGATAAGAGTGTGTTTGGGCAGCAGGCTGGTGAGCTAGTGCCAGTTCCCGTAAGTACAATAAACAGCATGTAAGTTTTACAGAGTATTGAGGGAAGAAGAGGTAAGGAAAAATGAAACTAGAATATCCTTCAGGTTACAGACAGGCAGATGGAAAGGAATGTCACCCTTGCAGTGACTGCAGCAGCCAGCATAACATGCATATTGGTATTTAACCAAACCCATCATTGAATCACTTGCAGTGGCATGTCCTTGTCATACTTAGTAGTAAATGCAATAAAAGAATATAAGCATGGTTGTCAAATTTAGGTTCAACTTAACATAATTAAAAAAGAAGTATATAAATGTCTGAGCAAATGAGTAGTTGGAATTCTAAAACCTAGTGATGCCATCTCTGCATGAATCTCATTTTCCTTGAGAACTGTTCCCATTCTATTGACTCTGGATCTTTGAACACGTATATAAAAGGACCTTTCTCTCTGATTAACTTATCCTTGAGATACTACTTCCACGTCACTTTATCAAGCCATATTTCCAAGTTCCTTAGACTAGGTGAGGTCACATTGTTGTATCAAGTCTCCACTATAATTTCTACCCCTATCTGTCTTTGAATTTTTTTTAATTATATCTCTTCTTATTAGACTTTACAATGTTTACTTATTGATGTGTTTAAAAGTTTAGGAGAAATTTTCTATACTGAAAAGATATCTTGATGTAAATTTCATAGGCTTTAGGCATGTCTCTGACTAAGAAAGGGGAATATTTCATGAGATTTTGTTTATTTCCTAAACTACAATGTTGTCATAAATTTTCCAGGATTCGCCAAGAGGTTGTTTTTGCTATTCATCTTGAAAACTCATATAACAAAAAGACCAGAGGAAGAAGACCATAATCCTATTTGATCCAGATTTTTTTTTCACATCTTTTGCTATTTCAAAATATAAAATAAAACTAGTAAGATTAGTGCTGTGCTTTGAAGAGACCACATTAACTATATTCTACACAACAGGGAGGATGATGACTCTGAAACATATACAGGATCTTAAATGTTTATAGAGCCCTGTATTAAAAAAATTATGAAAATGGTAAGAATCTATTATGCAACTGTTTATATATGCTTTCATCCATACCAGGTAACAGGTGCAATCTCACACTTTCCTCGCCCTAAGGATACACTGCAATTTTCTATTAAAATTAGGCCTCTACAATTATTTATATTTTAAAAACAACATTATATATGTCCTTGGCATGAGCAAAAAAAGACCCCTGTCCTTAATTACATGCTTTAGAAGGGACTGCTACCACAAACATTGAAACATTTATTTTTTCCTTTTTGTCCTTGCAAAAATATTTTCTGAATTTTCAGCAGTTGTTGAATATACATTAAATACAGGAAAGGGGTGTGTGAGCTAAACAAGGTTCTGTTAAAAGGATGTGGATCTGAGAGTGCACCAGTGTGTGAGTAACTGTGCATGTTTCTGTGTATGTGTTGATGGTATGGATGTTGAAAAACGACGCCTTGGCCTTGGGAAATCTGACTGCTTTCGTTTTAAGCTGGCCGTCCAAATCAGTTACAACATGTAGCCAAGTAGTTAGCTGTGTTTCCTTTTGTCCCTCTGCTCAGGTGGTCTTAATATGAAAGACCTCCAGAGCAGGTAAGGTCATTCACAGGTTCAGGGAAGCAGCCCATGCAGCTCCCTGGGTATTGCAACCAGGCTGGTCCTTATCTTAGGTGAGGAGTCCTGGGCACAGTACCAGTTTCAACTTCTCCAGTCCCAGATGAACCCATGCCCCTCCTTGGGTTTCCACCACCGGACTGTCCTAGGGAGAAACATGCCCTGAGAGTCTCTGGCTTAAACAGGCAAGATGACTTGGGGGAACTACGGGAAGGGTCCATGGCTGGGGATAGGGTGTGGAAATAGTTATATCTTGGTTTAAAACTTTTAAACATTTAGACCTACAGCATATGGGACTCTACATATTGCATGTATATATTTAATGTATATTATTGTTGTGTATATAAAGATTAAACTACAAATATATAAATATAAACAGAGAAAGTTCCATATATAAACACAATCATACATCATGAAGAATAAAAATTGATGTTTACAGAGTTTGGATTAATATTGGAAAACTCTTACAATGATTGATATATAAAGGTATAATGAATGGGTGGATGGATAGACAGTTGACTTTTGGATAATTTGCTTTTCTTTTATTGCTCTACAATTTTATATAATTTAGGCATTGGAAAAATAAATTCTAAATTTAATTTAAAAATTTTCAAGTATGTAAAAATGCCTACATGAAGACTTCCGGGAGGATGGCGGTGTGAGCAGGGAGGCGGAGGTCTCCTCCCAAAGCTATGTTTATCTGCGAAAACACAGAAAGTGCATCTATTCCTAAAAGAGAGACGAGAATACGCAGGAGGGCGCACGGCATGCGGCTGCACCCGGGAGGACTCGGCGCACCAGGAGGCGGGTGGGATGCGGAGCCGTGGCCCGGTGGGACTCGGGCC
>JAVSCE010005661.1:0-20372 GCA_032199065.1 Smutsia gigantea
TGGTTCAGACCAAAATCAACCAGACAACCCCAGAGAGGAAGTCTGAAGGGATGGAAATGCACAGCCTCCCTGAAAAAGAATTCAGAATAAAAGTCATAACCATGCTGATGGACCTACAGAGAAATGTGCCAGAGCTGAGGGAGGTAGTGAGGGAACTGAGGAAAGACAATGCACAAATCAGACAAGCGATCGACGGGCTCAACAGCAGAATGGATGAGATGCAAGAGACTGTTAATGGAATAGAAAACAGAGAACAGGAGTACAGAGCAGCTGAGGCAGAGAGAGATAAAAGGATTTCTAGGAATGAAAGAATATTAAGAGAACTGTGTGACCAATCCAAACGGAGCAATATTCGCATTATAGGAGTACCAGAGGAAGAAGAGAGAGAAAAAGGGATAGAAAGTGTCTTTGAAGAAATAATTGCTGAAAACTTTTCCTCGCTGGGGAAGGAAATAGTCTCGCAGTCCACCAAAGCCCACAGATCTCCCAACACAAGGGACCCAAGGAAGACAACACCAAGACACATAATAATTAAGATGGCAAAGATCAAAGATAAAGACAGGGTATTAAAGGCAGCTAGAGAGAGAAAAAAGATCACCTACAAAGGATAACCCATCAGACTATCATCAGACTTCTCAACAGAAACCTTACAGGCCAGAAGAGAATGGCATGATATATTTAACGTTATGAAACAGAAGGGCCTCGAACCAAGAATATTGTATCCAACACGATTATCATTTAAATATGATGGAGGGATTAAACAATTTCCAGATAAACGAAAGTTAAGAGAGGTTGCCTCTCATAAACCACCACTACAGGATATCTTAAATGGACTGCTCTAGATGGAAGCACACCTAAGGCTAAAAAGATGTCACCAGAGGGAAAAAAAATCATAGCAAAGAAAGCAGACCATCCAAATACTAACTAAAGGCAAAGAATAAAACACCTATTATAGAAAGAATGGAGGAGGAGGAATAAGAAGGGAGAGAAATAAAGAAACATCAGACTGTGTTTACAATAACAACAAGAAAGTTAAGTTAGATTGTTAGATAGTAAAGAAGCAACCCTTGAACCTTTGGTAACCACGAATCTAAAACCAGCAATGGCAATAAGTACATATCTTTCGATAATCACCCTAAAGGTAAATGGACTGAATGCACCAATCAAAAGACACAGAGTAACAGAATGGATAAAAAAGCAAGACCCATCTATATACTGCCTACAAGAAACTCACCTCAAATCCAAAGATATACACAGACTAAAAGTGAAGGGATGGAAAAAGATATTTCATGCAAACAACAAAGAAAAAAAGCAGGTGTTGCAGTACTTGTATCAGACAAAATAGACTTCAAAACGAAGAAAGTAGCAAAAGATAAAGAAGGACATTACATAATGATAAAGGGGTCAGTCCAACAAGAAGATATAACCATTATAAACATATATGCACCCAACACAGGAGTGCCAGCATATGTGAAACAAATACTAACAGAATTAAAGGAGGAAATAGACAGCAAATGCATTCATTTTAGGAGACTTCAACACACCACTCACTCCAAAGGACAGATCAACCAGACAGAAAATAAGTAAAGACACAGAGGCACTGAACAACACACTAGAACAGATGGACCTAACAGACATCTACAGAACTCTACACCCAAAAGCAACAGGATACACATTCTCAAGTGCACATGGAACATTTTCCAGAATAGACCACATACTAGGCCACAAAAAGAACCTCAGTAATTTCAAAAATATTGAAATCCTACCAACCAACTTCTCAGATCACCAAGGTATAAAACTAGAAATAAATTTTAGATAGAAATCAAAAAGGCTCACAAATACATGGAGACTTAACAACACTCTCCTAATTAATCAATGGGTTAACGACCAAATCAAAACAGAAATCAAGAATATATGGAGACTAATGACAACAACAACACAAAGCCACAACTTCTGTGGGACGCAGCAAAGGCAGTTCTAAGAGGAAAGTATATTGCAATCCAGGCCTATTTAAACAAGGAAGAACATTCCCAAATGAATAGTCTAAAGACACAATTACTGAAATTGGAAAAAGAAGAACAGATGAGGCCCAAAGTCACCAGAAGGAGGGACATAGTAAAGATTAGAGAAGAAATAAATAAAATTGAGAAGAATAAAACAATAGAAAAAATCAATAAAACCAAGAGCTGGTTCTTTGAAAAAATAAACAAAATAGATAAACCCCTAGCCAGACTCATTAAGAGAAAGAGAGAATCTACACACATAAACACAATCAGAAATGAGAAAGGAAAAATCACGACAGAACCCACAGAAATACAAAGAATCATAAGAGAATATTATGAGAATCTATGTGCTAACAAGCTGGAAAACATAGAAGAAATGGACAACTTCTTAGAAAAATACAACCTTCCAAGACTGACCAAGCAAGAAACAGAAAAACTAAACAGACCAATCACCAGCGATGAAATCGAATTGGTAATCAAAAAACTACCCAAGAACAAAACCCCCGGGCCTGATGGATTCACCTCTGAATTCTACCAGACATATAGAGAAGAAATAACACCGATTCTCCTTAAGTTTTCCAAAAAATAG
Source organism: Smutsia gigantea (assembly GCA_032199065.1). Classification (NCBI taxonomy): domain Eukaryota; kingdom Metazoa; phylum Chordata; class Mammalia; order Pholidota; family Manidae; genus Smutsia; species Smutsia gigantea. The sequence continues at coordinate 2,593 of JAVSCE010005661.1, forward strand.
AAGAGGAGGGAATACTTCCAAACTCATTCTATGAAGCCAGCATCACTTTAATACCAAAACCGGGCAAAGACCTCACCAAAAAAGAAAATTACAGACCAATATCCCTGATGAACGTAGATGCAAAAATACTCAACAAAATATTAGCAAACCGAATTCAAAAATACATCAAGAGGATCATACACCATGATCAAGTGGGATTCATCCCAGGGATGCAAGGATGGTACAACATTCGAAAATCCATCAACATCATCCACCACATCAACAAAAAGAAGAACAAAAACCACATGATCATCTCCATAGATGCTGAAAAAGCATTTGACAAAATTCAGCATCCATTCCTGATTAAAACTCTCAACAAAATGGGTATAGACGGCAAGTACCTCAACATCATAAAGGCTATATATGACAAACCCACAGCTAACATCATACTTAACGGCGAGACGCTGAAAGCTTTTCATCTAAGATCGGGAACAAGACAAGGATGCCCACTCTCTCCACTGTTATTCAACATAGTACTGGAGGTCCTAGCCACAGCAATCAGACAAAACAAAGACATACAAGGCATCCAGATTGGTAAAGAAGAAGTCAAATTGTCACTATTTGCAGATGACATGATACTGTACATAAAAAACCCTAAAGACTCCATTCCAAAACTACTAGAACTAATATCTGAATTCAGCAAAGTTGCAGGATACAAAATTAACACACAGAAATCTGTTGCTTTCCTATACACTAATGATGAACTAACAGAAAGAGAAATCAGAAAAACAATTCCATTCACAATTGCATCAAAAAGAATAAAATACCTAGGAATAAACCTAACGAAGGAAGTGAAAGACCTGTACTCTGAAAACTACAAGACACTCCTAAGAGAAATTAAAGAGGACACTAACAAATGGAAATGCATCCCATGCTCTTGGCTAGGAAGAATAAATATTGTCAAAATGGCTATACTACCTAAAGCAATCTACAGATTCAATGCAATCCCTATCAAACTACCAACAGCTTTCTTCAATGAACTGGAACAAATAATTCTAAAATTCATATGGAACCACAAAAGACCCCGAATAGCCAAAGCAATCCTGAGAAGGAGGAATAAAACAGGGGGAATTACACTCCCTGACTTCAAGCTCTACTACAAAGCCACAGTAATCAAGACAATTTGGTATTGGCACAAAAACAGACCCACAGACCAGTGGAACAGAATAGAAAATCCAAACATTAACCCAAACATATACAGTCAATTAATATTTGATAAAAGTGCCTTGGATATACAATGGGGAGATGACAGCCTCTTCAGCAGCTGGTGTTGGAAAAACTGGACAGCTACATGTAAGAGAATGAAACTGGACTACTGTCTAGCCCCATACACAAAGGTAAACTCAAGGTGGATTAAAGACTTGAATGTAAGTCATGAAACCATAAAACTCTTAGAAAAAAACATAGGCAAAAATCTCCTGGACATAAACATGAGCAACTTCTTCATGAACATATCTCCCCGGGCAAGGGAAACAAAAGCAAAAATGAACAAGTGGGACTATATCAAGCTGAAAAGCTTCTGTACAGCAAAGGACACCATCAGTAGAACAAAAAGACATCCTACAGTATGGGAGAATATATTCATAAAAAACGTATCTGATAAAGGGTTGACATCCAAAATATATAAAGAACTCATGCACCTTAACAAACAGAAAGCAAATAATCCAATTAAGAAATGGGCAGAGGACATGAATAGACACTTCTCCAAAGAAGAAATTCAGATGGCCAACAGGCACATGAAAAGATGCTCCACATCGCTAATCATCAGAGAAATGCAGATTAAAACCACAATGAGATATCACCTCACACCAGTGAGGATGGCCAACATCCAAAACACAAACAACAACAAATGTTGGCGAGGATGTGGAGAAAAGGGAACCCTCCTACACTGCTGGTGGGACTGCAAATTAGTTCAACCATTGTGGAAAGCAGTATGGAGGTTCCTCAAAAAACTCAAAATAGAAATACCATTTGACCCAGGAATTCCACTCCTAGGAATTTACCCTAAGAATGCAGCAGCCCAATTTGAAAAGGACAGATGCACCCCTATGTTTATTGCAGCACTATTTACAATAGCCAAGAAATGGAAGCAACCTAAGTGTCCATCAGTAGATGAATGGATAAAGAAGATGTGGTACATATACACAATGGAATATTATTCAGCCATAAGAAGAAAACAAATCCTACCATTTGCAACAACATGGATGGAGCTAGAGGGTATTATGCTCAGTGAAATAAGCCAAGCCGAAAAAGACAAGTATCAAGTGATTTCACTCATATGTGGAGTATAAGAACAAAGAAAAAATACTGAAGGAACAAAACAGCAGCAGACTCACAGAACCCAAGAACGGACTAATAGTTACCAAAGGGAAAGGGACTGGGGAAAATGGGCGGGAAGGGAGGGATAAGAGGGAAAAAGGGGCATTACGATTAGCAAATGTAATGTTGGGGGGGCACGAGGAGGGCAGTACAACTCAGAGAAGACAAGTAGTGATTCTATAGCATCTGACTACGCTGATGGACAGTGACTGTAATGGGGTTGGTGGGGGGGACCTGATGAAGGGGTAGTTTAATAATCATAATATTGCACATGTAATTGTAAATTAATGATAATAAAATAAATTATATTAAAAAAAAAGAAAAAAAAAGAAGTTAGTATTTTTAGGAAAGATGCTATTTTTCTAAAGTCCTTTTAAAAAAGAGATTTATGTATACTGAAATATATACAAACAATGCTGTCTTGGATTTACCTTAAAATTAGTATGAGGATAAGTAGGTGGTGATTATAAAAGGAAAACAGGGAGAGGACATGAAGACAATTCACAAAAAAAGGATATCCAAAAGCTCTTAAGCATGAAGAAATGCTTCCCCATGAAAGAATACCATTGTGGGTTTGTTTTAACCTGTCAGATTGGCAAAGAATAAATTGCTAATGCTTATGTTAGTGAGGCCATGGTGAAATGAGCACTTGATTGCTAAGAGCAAACAAGGAAAAAAATTACAAATATAAATTTAATTTTAGATGTAAACTGCAAGTGCACATACTCTGACCATTTATCCTACAGAGAAATTTACTTATGTACAAAATGATGTAAATTTATACAGGGATAACTCATTTCAGCATTACAAGAGCAAAAAAATTGGTAACAATTTACATGTTCATCAGTAAGGGACAGGTTAGATTACAAACATCCATATCATACAATCATTTTTCTTAAAGGATTTTATACACTGATATTAAGTGATCTTTAGGATTTAGTAAATGGGAAAAAGGTGCAGAATAATATGTATCATCTGCTGTAATTTATATTTTAAAAAGAAATGAAAATGTCAATTAGTATTTACCTACCTACATAATAAATGTCACTGGGAGCTAACATTAGAAACTGAAGACAGGGCTGCCTGAGAAGGTAAACTACATGGTTGAAGCATAGGAAGGGAGGGACTGTTCACTGTAATGCCTTCATATCTCCTTGAATTTTATTTCCTTCAAAAGATAAAATATAATTTTTAAGTTACCCAACTATTTATTTTTATACCATCAAGATTTAAGAACCAAACTAAGCCTTCCTTTATCCCCTTCCTAAAATTCAGAAGAAAACCACCCACTAAATGGGCAAAAGATCTGATCAAAACCTCACCAAAGACAATATGCAGATGCAAATACATAAAATGATGCTCAACATCTGTGTCATTACGGAATCGCAAGTTAAAACGCACACGAGATACCACTACATTTCTATCAGAGTAGCTAAAATTCAAAATCACATCGAATGCTAGCAAGAGTGAGTTGCTCCAGGAACTCTCATTCATTGCTGGTGGGAATGCAAAATAGTAGAGCTACCTTCTAAGAGTTTAGCAGTTTCTTACAAAACTAAACAGTCTTACCATATGATTCAGCATCGTGCTTTTTGGTATTTACCCAAATGAGTTGAAATGTTATGCACACACAAAGACCTACACATGAATGTTTATAGCAGCTTTTACTCCCTTCCTGCAAACTTCAGAGATTATTTTCTAATCTACTGAGTTTGGTGGTGGGGAATGTATTCCTACTACATTACAGCAGTTTTTTTTCAAAGCCCCTGGAATTTAGGCCTGCCTTTACTTTACGGCTCAGATATACCATTCTACTCTGTTTACAGGTCCCACCAGTTGAATGTGATCCTTTCAAATAATTTAGGGGAAACTCAAACAATGGAATATTTTATGGTATAAAATGAATAGGATGTAACCCAAAGAAAAATCTCCAAAGGAGAATCTGCTAAGAAACTGGTTAAGGCAGAGAATGCCAACAGGGTATGCTGACTAATACCAAGCAGAGTCACTGCCTCAGAATGTCACACAGATGGAAGTGGCTTTCTCCTGCTTCTTCCTCCCCACACTTCACAGGTACTGAGGAGGCAGGTAGCTCAGTGGACTCGGCCTCCTTTCCCACCGGGCAGAAGCCTCATTTACTCAGGCATACAGGGACACTCTGCTTTGACTTCACTCGGTTATCAGTGAGTATATCAATTCAGATCACAATCTTTAAGCAATTCCTTCCTTGGTCTGTATATGCTACTTATGTAGAGTTGTCCCTCTAATTCCTTGAGAAGCAGCTAGCCAAAGCAAGATATGGGTAACCTGTCCATATCCCCTGCTATTTTTGACAGCTTTACCACAATGGCGATTATAAAGACACAAAAGACCCATACAGAAGAGCAAAATTCACTGTCATTACTTCTTTCCATAGCAAACAGGATACACAACACAGTTTCATCAGATTTGGGGAGACAAAAATATGTGTTTTGATTGGATAGAAATAAATGATTTACTTTTATTCTCTATTGGGTGTTTTTATTCTCTTTCAGTAACTACATTTGTTACTACATCTTGTCAGGAATTGTTATACTAGCCTAAATTATGAGCAATAACCTACTAAAAGGAGTATAGGAAGTATATGCCTTCATGTAAGATGATTTCCAAAGAATGGCCACCTTTTGTACTGAGAACTCAGCCGCTAGTGTGGCAAGAAGATACATGCCTTCTTGCTTACCCAATCACAAAATATTTTAATGCTTTTGCTCTCGTTCTTTTCCCAGAGATGTACAAGTGAAACGCATTAGCTTTAAAATAAACTATTTGTAAATGAATTAATTCCTCACCAATCCCAATCCCAATAGGCCTTACAGATTCTTTTCCACAGCAAATTAGAAACCTATTGCTAAAGGGAGAAAGACCACATTCTAATAGGTCATACAGCTACAGACACCCATTCTCATAGCTACATACGTTCAAACATATATGAAAACACATTTCAATCTAATACTGAAAGTGTTAAGATGGTTGATTGTCATGTTATTCTCACACAAGTGAAGTTAGCCATTTCCTCTTATACCAAAATTTGATATACTAAAAATACATTGTTGATTCACACACTCCAAAATACTCTTAGGTAATTAACCTTCAGCCTGAAGCAAGCCTTCATTTATTGACTACTTACAAACAGTGACTTCGTATTTCAGCTGGTAATCAAAGACGGATATGTATTAAGGGAGAGAAGACATAATCTCTTTTCCAGATATCACCTCTCAGAAATCTGGGCTAAATCAATTTTAAGGACTAGAATTTCATCTCCTGGTAACTATGTGGCAGTTGTCACCCTATGAACAGGAACAAGGCAAAGAAAGTATACAGGACTTTGATTCTCCTACACAGGTACACATAAAGTTAGTTTATTAATGACTACATTTTAAAGCCAGTCATTTTGATCCAATATTTAAATAACAAGCTGTTTAATATTAAAGCAGAGGTACTGTCAAAATGTGACAGAAGTACAGCTTTATCCATAAACCCTTCACACAATTATACATTAAATGCTATTTTTATTTAAGCAAGGCACCCCTACTTATTCTAAAATACGGGATGTGCTACCCCACTGAAAAAGCAAATGAGGAGACCGATTTTTTCCTATCTAGAGCTGGTTAAAATTCAAGTGAAGCCATTAATGTCCTTAGCAGTAGGGACTGTTTTGACATGTCACTTCACAGTTTGAGACTAACAAACACCCTTAAGGTTTACGCAAATTCAAAACAAAAGGGTTGCGGGGGAGTTCAAACAACTGGTAAGTTGAGACTAGAATTCTCTCCTTAGGTGTACAGGTACCAATGTTGACTGCCTTTAGCACAAGGCTTAGAAAGGCAAAACACTTCTAAAGACATAAAACTGTCAAACGGTTGTCATGTACACTCACTAACCGGTAGCATTTTTTTTTTTTAATTCCTACCCCTACCTAAGTAATCAAATCCACCCAGAATTAAAACTATTCTGCCCAACCATAATGATTCAAAGGTCTGAAAACCTTTTCTTGCTTTGGTGACTATTTGGTTAAAATAAATCAGTATTTTATTCCATGAGAAGTTTTAAATCAGAGCTCTCAATTCATAGGCAAAAAAACAAAATTTCAACCAGATCATTTTTTAAATAGAAAAAAGATTTTAAAGGACAGTGCTGAATAAAAATATGCAGTCTTTACCCTGGGTACATATCCTCCATGAAAACAAACTGTTTAATCATATAAAATAAAGACCAGATTTTTACATCAGATCCTGGAAAGTTTAAACAAAATTTTAATTTGTGGTTTATTTCTTAATTCAAAACTGAATCTTTCCTTTTTCTTTCTAAACAAACAGTCCACTATGAAACTTTTCTTGAAAGTAATAAACCAAACCCCTGAATCCTTTCTCTAGCAGTTGCTGCTAAAACACTGGAACTATATATCTCATGTCCAAGAAAGATGTGCAAATGAAATGCTTCTTGTTTCATCCTGAAATAAAACAAAAAATATTGCACATTTACTTAAAGTGTTGTACATGTTCCCATACCATTTAAAATTACAAATTCAATACCTTGTTTACTTTCTGATTTAGTGCAAGTTATCTGACAATTCAATAAAGCTAAGGTGAAGAAAATGACAGGCGTTAGTGTTTGTAGTCTAGTATGAAGACAGCAGATTTTCAGAGTTGAGCACAGAAGGTATTTTTTAGCTAATATATTTAATATCACCAAATTGTAGAGCTTTATAACCAAAAATAGCCCATGGAAACTACAATAAAGAAATGCCCCATGTGTTTTCAAGAAATCATTACAGTTAAGTGTCTCAAAGAAATACACAACTACATATAGAAAAATGACTACATTAAAAGATTTTGGGAAAAAAAGACACCCCATAACAGTCAAGGAAAGGAACATCAAGACATACTTAATAGACTTATCACAGGTTAACTCTGAAATTGTGTACTTCCTAGTACAACCGTTTTCCTAAAACTATTTTAGGAAAAAACACAGTAGTACATTAAGTGTATGTATCAATAATATACCCTGGTATCCCTTTAAATATCTTGAATATCTTAGAATTGAGAAAATGTGTTTAAATTTTATAGGAAGAAAGCTAATGCAAAGCACATTTTCAGTATATTATGATTTATGGCTACAAAAGGAGAAAAATTATTTTTAGGCACACAATTTGATGAATGTTGCAAATGATGCAAAAAGATCCTATAGAGGGAAAATACTCAAAGTCATTATATAATCAATTAATTCTCTACCAAGAAGCTCATTCCTTACACTGATGCTTCAATATCATGTTAAAAAGAGGACTGTTTTCACAATATTGCAAATTACTGAGTTAAGGATTAATTTACAAATTGAAAGTAACTCCCAGAGTTGTCTTTCTTAAATTTACCTTATTATCTGGAGTCCCTGGAAATCTTATTTTCCTTTTGGACATGAATTCAGGAACAATTCAATATACCTATGGTCTGAGAATGACAAAAAAAGATTCACTTTAAAAAGCTGAAAAGGCAAAATTAATACTGTAGCCATGTTCCTTATATTTCAGACAGCAACTCAAACCCTATGCCTATTCCCTTCCCTAACTAAAAATAAATTAAAAAAAAAAATCTTAAACTGTGGATAGAAATAAGCAATATTTTTTCCATTATAATAGTGTTTTGTCCTTTTTACACTTAATTTAGTAATATTACAGAGTACAATTTTCCCACGGAAAAATTATAGACAAAATTCAAAACAGAGAAAGGCTTTTGGAAGCAAAGATTGATATAAAAAATGACAGTGAAAACCACAGGCAGCACTTACGAACATGGGAGCGATCCTTGAGCATTGCTGCAACAGCATCCTCATGGGAATCGAAGTGCACATCAGCTTCTCCCGTGGCCTTCCCACTGGAACTGTATTCCATGGTGATTCTAACAGGCTTCAGTGGAGCAAAAAACTAAATGAAAAAGGAAGCCAAACAAACATAATGGTACTGGGCCCAATTTCTCTTAAGTCGTACGGCTTTGTATTATTTTTTTTCAAACTTTGATTCATACACCTGATAAATATGTTTTTAGGACATTTCTTTAAGCAACAAAGTGGTTACACATCTACCATTTCTTCTGACCTTTGTGATCTCTGAACTCAAGGTTATGTTTCAAGTATCTGTTAATAAATAACAAACTATAAGAGAGTATTTTACAAAGAGTTTTCAAACTTTTTACCAACAAAAGCCACTTATTATTCCTCCACACACAGACTTCCTGCTTCTAAAGACTGTCCACCAAATACATTTCATTTCTTAATTCTTTTTTATCAGACATGTACCTGATAATCAGTTTCTTATCAGCACTATATAAGCAGAGTTACCATATTTAGTGGTTATCATCCCAACCAGAGCAACAGAAAATAATGCATGAATGAGTCTGGTGCAACCTTCATTTGGTTAAAGATAGGATTCCTATGAAATAATGAAGATGACTGAGGTCCCACTACTAACCAAGGACTCTAGGTTTAGATCTACTTTAAATGTATGTCCCCAACTTTATGATGTCAATAAGGGCTTTGTTGTTTTATCTTTTCATTTCATACACTATCATAAAATACAAATACTTTTTTAAAAAATTCCTTTTCTCAGAAATAGGGAATCCTGATGCAAGGTTACATGGTCTAATGAAAGCTCTGGGCATGCGGGAGTACTGGATTCTGGTCTTGTGTAACTATTCTGTGACAAATTTCTTCTGACTAGTGCCTGAATGACAGGCTAAACAAATTTAGAGAAAAACCAATGTTCTTACTTTGAATACTGAACCTACAACAAATTATTTTGCAGCTATCATGTCCTCTTACTGATAATACATTTGACCTTAAAATGTAGTAAAACTCACACTTCTCAACTGAAGAAAAAAAGCCTCTACAATAATGGAGATGCCATCTTACTGTCCAAAGATACTCCAGAAATACTGTATTTTCTTCTCCACCTTCCCCAAATTAATAGAAGCTCAACTTTAGAACTTTTGTTTAAACCTAGTGATACTGGATATCTTACTGCCACACACATTTATAATGTCTTGGGCATTGGCTTGGAAGGGCAATCCTCTCATGTGGACGAAATGTAGTGAAGATGTAGTTCCAAAATCAACAGCCTCTGAAAGCTTCTCTGACATCTCCTTAGGCAATTCTGAGAAGTAGGAAAAAAAACAGTCAAGAATAAAAGCTTCAAGAGTTATTTAAGATTATAATTAGGTATGACATTTATATGTCAAAATCCTTAATTCCTCTTGAACCAGTAAGGAGAAGGGCTTTAATTTAAAAAGTCAAAATGATCTGAAATTTCTGACAAAGATCACCTGAACACCCATAAGGACTCAGTGCCTCAAACCATTACCAGATAACAAAAGAACACATCTTTCTGAAACAACAGAAGAAAAATGATTATGAATGAAAAATTAAAAGCAAGGGAAACTTTCTGGGTTATAGGCACTAAAAACAAACAAAAAAACAGATAAATATAGTAATGATAAATCCCAGGGCACCAGTTGAAAAAGGATGTATCAAACATCAAATATTCCAAATGCTGCTTTGGGGTTAGGAATCAAAGAAATTTACAGAGGAAACAAAATTCCTTACTTCGGTTAACATTCTTGCTCTTTAACCACCTATTTTTCCCACCTTGGTTTAAATGCTGGCATTTTACTTCCTTTTATTTTATTTGTACCACCCACCCTTGATATAAAATCTACAAAGATGATTACGTTTTAAAAAACCTCATATAATAATTAAGACCTATTGCATATATTACAAGTACATAAGGTACTCAAAGACATTAAATTTTTTTTTCATGGATTTTTAAAAAACCCCAACTGCAAAAAAAGGTTATAAGGGAAAAATTCTTGTATTATAAAACTGAGAATTCAAAGAATTGTTTTTCTGTGAATTTAGAAATTTTGACAAAATCTGTCAGTAAGACAGCATTTACCAGGTAATAAGGTAATTGCATTCCATCCTGAAGGTATGGCTGTATTTACTTCTTTTTTTTTATTAAGGTATAACTGATATACCATCTTATAAAGGTTTCCCATGAGCAACACTGTGCTTATTATTCACCCATATTATCAAGTCCCCCCCCACACACCCCATTGCAGCCACCGTCCATCAGCATAGTAAGATGCTATAGAGTCACTACTTGTCTTCATGCTGTACTGCCTTCCACATGACTCCCCTACATTGTGTGCTAATTATAATGCCCCTTAATCCCCTTCTCCCTCCCTCCCCACCCACCCTCCCCAACCTCTCCCCTTTGGTAACTGCTAGTCTCTTCTTAGAGTCTGTGGTTTTGTTTCTTCAGTTTTGCTTCGTTGTTATACTCCACAAATGAGTGAAATCATTTGGTACTTGTCAAAGATGTTAAATTTTTAACTTAATTCTCTTATCCTATAACCTTACAATTTCATACATGGTCATAAAAGGAATTTTTTTAATATCAAAACAAGCAAGATAGACCAATGAGCCTCAACAAGAGCAGGCCCTTACCTATTTCTTTCTCACTTTCAAAAGCTGTCATGGGTCGAATATCCTCATTTACTTCATGTTCTTCAAAGACCATTTCTGGCTCAGTTATATACTTAGCAGTAGGAGAAGATGTTGTTTTCTTTCCCTTATGAGAACCAATGTGTGTTCGAACTTCATTCCTTCTGCTTGGAAATATCTCTATATATCTATGTGAAATAAAAAGTGAACAGGCACGCGACAAAATAACTTTATACTGAATTCATTTAAAATAAAACATATATATATATATTATACTTCCAATAGCTTATCCAAAGATAACAGGTAGGGAGAAAAGTAAGAACAGGTATAGATACTAGCCTATGTAAAAGTACTCTCAACAAAATAGGCCATTGATTTAATACCTTCCTCCCCAAAGATAACACTTTTCTTCATATACATTTAACAGTATCTTCTACCCTATTTGGCTTCATGAAGAAAACTATCCTAAGGTTAACTGTGTATGTGAAAAGAATTTGGGAAGAAGGGTTTTTTTTGTTTTGTTTTACAGTTGGTTAACAATCTCTTGAAGCCTGACAATTCTGTGAAAATTAATCATATCTGTATAAGGTATTAAAAGTTATGGCATATGAGAAACTAAGTTCTCCCAGAACTTCACTAAAAGGCTAATGAGAATTCATGAACTAAATGTCAATTGTGACATGCCATCAGCTTGGCAATGGATTATCTATTAAATCTGAGCTTCTGGATTAAGTTTTCTTTTTCTGAACACTGCTTTTCCAAATTAGATTATTAAGCCTGAATTGTAAAAATCATTTGTATTTACAGAACTACAAAGATTAGATGGGCACTACACCTTAATTTATGGAAGAGATTTGTACACTGTCTTTTGTTCCCACATAAAATAATACTGATGTGTTCCAACGTACATCATTTGAAACTAGTGCTGAAAGAAAATGAGGGATACTTTGCATATACTTTTTTCATTTAAAAATCATTTAATACAGACCTTTGAACCATTTTTAAAGTAGATTGTAAAATACAGTGGCTTTGGAATTGCTGGTTTTGTAAACTTCAAAGAAGTAAAAAGGCCAGAAAGCCCCAAAACAGAGATTTAAAATTTGACAGTTTTGCGTACTCCTCCATAATTGAAAGTTAAAACACAAATAAACCCACCAATTCTAATGCATCACACGTACATCCTAACATGACGTGATATGCAATGTCACCTATAGAGGATTCACATGAAGATGTTAATCTGAACCAATTCAGGTTCTAACTTCCATTTTTTAACAGAGGATACAAAGGAACAAGTTACATGACACCAAAAGGAAGCAATAAGATAAATACAGACCAGGAGGCACTACACAGGACAACAGACCCAACTTCTTCAAAAGTCATTAGCATTTGAAAAAAGGGAGGGGAAAAAAAGGAAGGGGGATTTGTTCTAGTTTAGTAAGACTGGAGACATAACAATCAAATGCAATGTGTGAACCACGTCGCATTTGACAGCCCGTCTTACCACTCTACTTCTCTGCATTTAGAAAATTTCATAGTCATATTACAGTACATTCATCAAAATGAGCCAATGTGTGAAATTCTGCACCATTAATTCTGCATCACTCACCGGTTACCAATTTCTTCCCTGTGCTTCAGTAGGGCTTGGTTGGCCATTTCTGGCTCTTCAAACTGCACATAGGCTTCCCCTGTTTTTCTTCTCCCTCTGTAGTCCATGACAAAAGTAATGTCTACTATACTCAGTCCTAGGACACCAAAAAATTATTACAAATTAGTGCTGCTAACAGGAGCACTTTAAATCCTTAGATTAACACATTCATTTACATACCAGCTTTATATTGTTAGTAAAATACAGGAACTGTTTTGCCAGTCCCAAAGCTAGACACATAGCTGATGGGAAGAAATTATGCAGTCAAAAGCTAGTGACACCAACATATATATACTTCCCAGCTATTTAGTGTTCAAGCAGTCCATCTAAAACACACAATTCTCTCCCCCTGCCCACCTATTTATTTTTCCAATTATACAGTAGGGGAAATAGAGATTTAGACTAACATCATCACTAATGCTGCAAATTTTTCAGCTAATAATTAGATAATGCTTTTAAGTCAAAGTATTATTGTCTGAGACAAATATGGCCACTCTGATGAGAAGGTATTTTCCTCAACAGTAAAATAAATCCACATGAAATCATTTGAAATCTGACATCCCCCAAAGATCAGCGAGGTAGGTCAAAACATTTATATAATCTATAAATACTGGAAATCTGAGTGAAGAGTTCTCCCCTAAAGAACCTAATATAACTGCATGCAGTTCTAGTAACAGGTTCACCTAAGAGACAGGAGAAAACGGAGGGAAAAAGAAGGTAACTGAAAAGCACCTGCAAAGAAATCTATGATGTCTCCCTCATTGCAACTGTAGGGAAGTCCTCTCAAACGAACCACACCGTCATTTACCACAGGTGAAGATCTGATCTGCAGGCTCTTCATTAAGGCATCCACGTCTTCATTATTTATCTCATACACTACAAAAAAAAGCACAAAAGACACGCAAATTTACATAACAAAAGCAGCAGTTGTTTTGTTTTGTTTTTAAATCACACTTGGTGGGTTATCCAAGAATTTAAAAGCTAGTATTTTTAATGTTTATGTGATTCTCTGGAGAAAATAACAAATGACATTTATTGACTATTTACTATGTGGAAAGTGTAACTCATTTAAACATCACAACTTGTGAGGTCAACTTGGTCAACACCCTCATTTTACAGATAAACTACAATTATCTGTGTGCTTCATTTTCACATCCTGTAAAAGGGTATATTCATAATATCTAACTATTCACTACTATTAAGGAGCAAACGAAACTGCCTTGGAAAGCAAAAAGTCTAATGTAATGACCCATTAGATCCAAGAGAAGCCAGAGCGTGACTTCACGTACCTTCCACATACCGCTGGCCCATGTACATGCGGTGCTTCTCTAAGGCTTTTTGCACATCCTGTTCTGATTCCATTTCAATTAAGGCATCACCCCTTCGCTTCCCATCTCTATTTAAGAGGAAGTGTATTCCATTCTCGCCATTGCGGATTCTGCAGTCTAAAAGTATGTGAGTAAAATTAAAACCAGAAATCAAACTTTTAGCCCAATTATATAGGTTGTTAGAATGCAATCTTCCAAAAACAAAAAGCAGGAACTAAAATGTCTGTTGTACTGCTTACACAAACCCCAGCACTGAAGCCATCTGACAATGAAGTGGTCGTCACTAAAATGTTCCACGGTGAAGTGATGAGCAAACCTTAGCACAAAAGCTTCTGATCTGATCATTAAATGCAAACCAGGCTAGGAGCCACACAAGATGCATTATGTTCCTCCCAATACTTCTACCATCAGTTTCAAATCACTTGAGGAATTAAAAGATGATTAGATTTGTACCTAAGTGCCTTCTTCTATTACAATCATAACCATAAAAACTCTCAAATACCTCACATAAGAATAATTTTGCTACCATAATTTAACTTCCCCCTTTCCATTACCAAGGAAAGACATCCCCTTATTGCATACTTCTTATAATGGGAGCAAGCTGAAGATATCAAATGTTTGACCCATAAAATAGGCTAAAGTGCTTAATAAATTCTTATGTCGTTTTATAGCATTTAGGGTGGCAACTTCTAAAAGCCTCTTTAGAGGAAAATTAATAATTATACTCAGTTACAGAAACTAAAAAACTAACCAGATATGTAAACCTTCCAAACACGTTATTAAGGGAACTATGTCATTAGGTACTAAGTTATCTTGTATTCTAAACATATGTATTACATAAAGAGCTACTCTTTACCTATATGCCTACTAAGTTATTTCCACTGTCAGGTTTGGCTTTTTGATATGTACATATTAAAACTTCAGAGAAACTTGGCTTTATACTATGTAGTTTTAACAGTTAATTTTTTATAACAAAGTCTTTAAACCAGGCAATATATTAAATGGTACACAAGGTTTCACTTGATATCTATAATGTAACCAGCCAAAATCTGACACTTCCCAGCCATCAAATAAAAAGTCTCCAGCATTGCTTAACTTAGATTTTGTGGGACTACCTTTACCTAGGCAAAATTACGTATTTAAAACATATGTAAAATATACCTGAGAAAAAGTTAAGCACATCTTCTAGAGTGCATGACCATGGTAATCCTTGAGCTCGAATGAGATAAACATCATCCACTTCCTCTCCTAACTTGGATGGAGCCAATTCATACTCAGGGAGAGGTGGAAGGCCTTCCAGGTAGGTAGCTTTGGACTCCTTCCAAAAGAAATGAAGAAATGTAAAAGTGTTTCTTTGACAACCTAGTTAGAAAATGTTTGTTTCTTCAAACTAACACTCTGGATGTCATTCTTAGGGGGCAGTTACTATTTCAGAGGCTAAAAGTAAGCTTTATAGATTAAATTCATCTTGTGTTGGCTTAAATTACATATCCTGATGGAATCCTAATAGTTTGGCAGGACATAAATTTTAGTCAGGGCTTGTTTTTAAATTCATCAGTCCCAAATTACACCTAGTAATAGTGTTTTAGTTAAATCAGGACAAGAGGGGTCCCTTCAATTTGACAAACATGGGCGTGCCTCCTTATCACAGTGCACCCTCATCTCAAAAAACTTACCATTTAGACTAAAACAAGGATAGGCTACGAGACAAGATGCTTTAAATGCTATAATTAAGATATCAGATATTACAGGAGTTCAAAACAGCACTAACACAAGAATCAAGACATGATACAAGATGGATCTTGAAAGGAGGATAGAATTCTGACAGCAATATATAAAGGGTAGGGCATTCCAGTTTGGGAGGTGAGGGGAAGGACCAGAATGAACAAAAGTCTATTTGCATAACAGCAATAATCCCATCTGGCTAAACCGTAGGCTATAATTAGGAGCCAAAGTAGATGAGCTAGCAAAAAGAACCTGGTACCATATAGCAGAAAGACTTGAGTATCACAAGCTCAATGTGTGTCCTTAACCTGGTAGGCAAAGGGGAGTTAATAAAAGACATTTAGGAGTGAGTAAATCAACAAGCCAGCAGGATGCTTGCAAAGGTCAACCTGTCAACTGGTATGTGAGACCAACTGAATAAGGGAAGGATTCTAAAAGGCAATAGGAGCGGTGTCACGAAGCAGACGACAGGCATACTTAAAGCACTCTATTTAACAGGACTAAGCAAAAACTGGAATTTGGTGAGACTTCAACAAGCACTACATCTATATTCACAGAAGACAACTCCGGTTTAAGACTTCCACTCTACTAGGCTCAGGAAAGAGATTCCTTTGTACCAGCCCACCACTTACATGAAGAATGTCTAATTTTAAGGAGTCAAAGATAAATGTAAATCCCTAGCAGAGATCTAATACATATTTAATAAGAATGCAACAAGCGCTACAATTACCAACATGGGAAGACACAAGGAAAGAGACATTTTACTCCTTTGTATGTTCCCGTCATTTTCAGGAAGACTTAACATATAATTTTAGGGAGTCAATGATAAACGTAAGCACAGTGTGTAGCACCAGTAGACGCTTAACATATTACAGTCAATTTCACAGAAAAAATAATCAAATTAAGGGAGTAACCAGCTAACATAGGCTTATTAGAGATAATTTGTTTTTTTAATAGAGGCAACATTCTCCATTTTCCCTGAATTCCATAAGCATCACAAGCTTGTACAGAGAAGGGTAAGCAGAAAATATTGGGCCAGGATTCAAATCAATTAGCTCTGCCGCTGGCAGACAGCAGCCATGCTGATTTGCCTCCCGGTTTCCCTAAGTTCAAGGAGAAGCACAAACTAAATTAGGATATGTAGGACCCTAGGCATCAGGAAGTGGGTAGTCAAAAAGTGTGCTGACAACTCCCAGATGCCACGTAACAGGCAGGAAAAAAAGCTTCCTACAAGGCACAAAATACTTGCGATCTAAGTTCTTACAGCACACACTGATTTTTAAAAAGAAAACACTTGTAGACTCACTCCTGAGTCCTCATATTGTGGCCTCTACCCTATACATCTCCTCCCCAACGTCCCCTCCCCCAATTAAACTGTCTTCCCAGTCAGCGGTGACCCATGGTCCTAAAGGACCTTCTGTTAGAGGAAGTGGAGGTACAGCGGTGACCTTCAGTAAACTGGGGCAGCCCGTCTTTCTTTAGGGACAGGAGAGAAAGAGGAGCGCTGGGGACGAGCCTCTTCTTCCACGAACCCAGCCCACGTTGTTATGAGCAAACGGTCCCATCAGTGCGCCGCGAGGCGCGCCCAGGACCACCCAGGCCTAGTGCTCGGGCTGCACGGAAACTCGCAACCATCCGCGGGGTCTGACCTCCCGACTTCGTAACGAGCGGGAGAGTGACAGGGATGCGGGGTGGTGGCGTCAACACCCTCACAGAACCTAGCATGGGCGAGCGGGAAACAAGGCCTCAACATTCACCCCCAGCCACACTTACACTGCCCAACAGACCAGAGACTCAAGAGAACAAAACATGAAGAGAACCCGAGGCCCGGGAGGGCATCCCTTGTTCCGGGGCCCAATAGGACGACCGGGTGCGCGGGCGGGGACGCGGGGGTTGCGTGTGGGGGGAGGGGTGTGTGCAGAGCGTGCCGCCCATCCCTTGGCGCACACGCGAAGCGCACGCGGAAGGGCGCGGGGGCGCGGCCGGGGGCGGGTTCTCTGCGCGACCCCCTGCGGCGCCCACGTACCTGGCTGTAGCCCCGCGCCGGGCCCGCGGCCGCCGCCAGCGACTGCGGCAGCAGAGCGGCGCGCAGGGCTGGGAAAGAGGCGACGGCCGCGGCGGCGGCGGCAGAGGGGGGAGGCTCCGCCAGCCTCCCGGTCTGAAGGCCTCGCGACTGAGAGGCGGCGGCCGCGTGG
>JAVSCE010005662.1:0-52922 GCA_032199065.1 Smutsia gigantea
GTGCTGCCAACCTGACCCCTGGAGGCTGGAGAGGAGTTCTGGACAAGGGGCAGAGGCAGGCTGGTCCTGAGAGCATTGGAAGGCTCCTACTATTCCAGACGGAGGAGGAGCTGGGGAGGCAGTGGTGGGATCTGGGGAAGAGGCAGCAGTTTGGACAAAGGCCCAGGGGCATGAGGGCACAGGGCACATTTGAGGAGCTACAGAGGATCTGGGAGAGGGCTCCGTTGGGACGGTCTGGGAGGCCACTGCAGAGGCAGCTTGCAGGACTGAGCCAGGCCGTGGGGAGGATTCGTGGGGAGCGTGGCCTCGAGAGACTTTTGTGGCAGATCCAGGGAGAGGGTGTGGGGCTGGGAAGGATCCAGGCCACTGACCCTCCAAGTCCGGTGGCCACAAACCTCCTGGGGGCTTGTTGAGGCAGACTGCTGGCCCCACACCCAGAGCTCTGGACGGGCGGAGAGCTGCGTTTCTCACGGGCTCCCAGGGGGCGCTGCTGTGGTCAGGGCCCCCGCCCCAGTACCCGCTAGGCCTCCGGTCTGGCAGTGGGGATTGGGTTTGGGGGTGTGAGGTGCTGGGCCACGAGGAGTCCCTGAGCCGTCAGCCCCCAGCGTCCCTGTGAGCTCTTCCACGGCGCGCAGCAGATCTAAGCCTTCCTGTCTGATTTTCTTGCAGGTGGTGCTTCCCTGAGCTTCCTGGTTTTGGTAACAGGCTGTGTGTCTGTGGGCAGAATCCCAGAGGCAGAAATCTACAAAATCACTGCCACGGATTTTTACCCCCTTCAGGAGGAGGCCAAGGAGGAGGACCGCCTCGCAGCCCTGCGGAAAATCCTCTCCTCGGGGGTCTTCTACTTCTCGTGGCCCAATGAAGGGTCTCACTTTGACCTCACCGTCAGGGCGCAGAAGCAGGGTGATGACAGCTACGACTGGGGGAGCTCCTTCTTCTGGTGAGGGCACGGGGCCCTGCGGCTCCTCCCCGGGGCACACGGAGGGTGGCTCTGGTTGGCAGCTGCGTCCTTGACCTCTGCTTTGCCTCGTGCCCAGAGCCCTGAATTACCTCTGAAGCTCTGGTCCTCACTCTCAGGACAAAGAGAAGAAAACTGCCCCCACGTTCCCCATCCCTGGGGTCAGGGAAGGTGTTCGGAGTGGTCTAATGTAGATTAATAAACGAAATCTGCCCCATAAATTAAGAGCGTAAGAGCCACATGCAGCGGGTGCCGTCTAAGAGCTGGGCCCGTGCTCCGTGCCTCTGCGCCCCGCTCGGCGATCCAGGGGCCTGGGCCCGTGCCCCGCGCCTCTGCGCTCCGCTCAGCAAGCCTAGTTACTCTCCGGTGCACAAGTACGTACTGCTGACATTTATAAAGCGCTCATGCTCTGGGCATTGTTCTATTTCTCTGTGGATAACTCAGAATCCTCAGAATCTAGGAGGGAGAATCTGTTATCCCCATTTTACAGGAGGCAGAGGCTTGAACAAGCGAGGGAATTTGAACCCAGGCACCGAGCTGTTAGTCACAAAGCCAAACCGCCCAACCGCGGGGAAGCCATCCTGCCAAGGTGACGTGCAGCAAGGTGCTAGGACATGTCTCAAAGCCCAGACTGAGGCAGCTGGATGTCTGTGTGTTTAGGGCCATTCTGGGTCCTCCTTTACAGACAGCCAGGTGTGGATGACCCTATAAGTATGTAACTTAACTGTTGCCCTTTCTGGGACCTGGGGGTCATGACCCTGACAGTCTTGTGCAAAGGGCACAGTGAGTTACATACGGTGGTGTTCAGAGATGCTGTTCGCCTCAGATTTCCCAGATGTGTGAGAAGTGAGTCAAAAGCAAAAGTGGTGGAAATCTGGCCATAGAACCTGTCCCAGCGCACCTCAGGGATCGGGATGTCCTTAGGGCTCCCTTTTGGGGCTACGCCTGTTCCCCAGCCTGAAGGCAGGGCTGGGAGGTGTGCTTATGCCCTTTATGCATGGCTCCTTCCTGTGCCCAGTCAGAGGGCATCCCAGCCACCACTGGGTAAGTGTTCTTCCTCACTGCTTCGGAGCCCCCACGAGGGAATTCCTGACTTCTGTTTGGAGAAAGGGGGCTTCACCATATCCTGATGTGTCCCAGCGCTTTCCACCCCCAGCTCCTCTTAGGTCCTCAGGTTTTGTTGAGCTTTTGGGGACGTAATGTCCTCAAACTTTGAAACGTAAGTGAACCTCCTACCAGTCTTGTTAAAATGTGGGTTCTGATTCAGCAGGTCCAGGCTGGGGCCTGAGACAGCATTTCTAGCAAGGTGGTGATGGTATTATCTATGCTGCTCATGTGAGGACCACGCTCTGAGTACCAGGTCCAGGCGGTGGTGGTCTGTGAATCCTCTTTGCAGGGACCAAGCTAGTGCATGTGCCCCGAAGGCAGCCAGGCTTAGCGGTGCAGGGGCCGTGGGTTATGAGGGTGTTTGTGTAAAGCCACGGAGCCATTTTCAGCCAGAATGGTCAGGCGAGCAGAGGTGCTGTGTCAGAGGCTGTGACATTCCTTGGAAGCGTCATAGGACTCCAGGGGACGCCTGTGAGTCTGGGTGGCCCCACTACCATCGTAACTGCTTTCCTCAGGCCTCCTGCCAGCAATGTGGTGGAGATTTGAGGCACACAAAACCCAGTAAGACAAGGTGGAGATGCGTGAAGAAGAGGCTGCCAGGTGCTTGGGAAGGAGGCAGCCCCAAGTGGACACAGCCACTATGCTTGTTGAGATGAGGCAGGCGGCCACTCTGGAGGGCGCCAGACCTCCAGGCCGAACCACACTCCAGGGCGTGGTGTTTGGGCTCAGGGCGGTACCCACAGAACTGACCACAGTTGAGTCAGCCCTGGCTGAGTGGTCACGGGCTTGATTGCCTAAACCCTCCCTTTGGGGTGCTGCGTTCCAGGTCTGGACCCACATCTGGAGTCATGTGGGGTCAATAATGAATGTGGCTGGTGGTTGAGGGAGTGTCAGGCGGGGGGAAATCACTTTTCTGGGCTGATTATTGATCCCACCGGTAATCACTACGCAGTATAGTCAAGGCCTGGGGGGAAGCTCCCAGCTGTTTTCCTTTATAGATCTGGGTCTCTTCCCCTGAGGATGAGAGCTGTCCTCCCACAGAGAGTCAGGCCAGTGTGACTACAAGCAGGGACTATTCAGAGTTGTCCATTCGGCGGAAGGCTCCCCCTCCTGACCCCTGGTGTCTAATGGCAGCTGTAGCCGGCTGGCTGGAAGACTCAAATTTTCTGGAAGCTTTGCTTTGATGCCATGTGCAGATTTAATGCATTTGTTACTAGAGCTGGTTTATCATCTGAGTTTTAGAGAGTGATTCAGCAGAGGGAATCATGTTTTTGTAAAGTAGTGTTTCATGATTGCATTTTTCGGGCAGCGCTGTGGCTGAGAGCTCAGAAGTGCTCTGCCGTGTGGCCGGTCCCTGAGGGGTGTCTCGGCGCCTGACGGAAGTGGGAGCCCAGCCTAAGAGCTGGGAGTGGCTGCTGCCTGCTGCTTAGGAAAGCCACCTGCAATATCTGAGCTCACAGCACGCCTCTCCACAAGTGAGAGAATGCCATCTTTGAGGAAGGCTCACTGGCAGGAATAGTGCCATCTTTTTTAAACAGGGCACTGTGATCTAGATTTGCTTAATACCCTGGAAGAGAGTCTCCCGTGAGGGTTCCTGCCTCCCCGGAGTGTGGCAGGGCCTCAGAACTGCCCTGCTCCGGTACCCCGGGCACACGTATGTGCAGCCCAGCCGCAGCCCACCGTGTCCGGGTGCCCGTGCAGCCCCTGCTCTGAGGCCTCGCTTCTCAGAGCGGCCACCTGCTCTGCGCGGGAAGCTGGGTGGGTGTGCGGGAGACTGAGCAAGTGGGAGCTGAGAGAAGGATGCGGCCGGGCACGGGGGCTGCTGTGACTGCGGGCTGTCGTCAGGAGAAGCGAGGGTGAGGAGCAGAGGCTCAGCGGCCTTGGGCAAGGGCTTCACTTTCCGTGCCTCAGTTTCTTTATCCGTAAAGTGGGGTGAATGATGATACCTTTCACACAGCACCGTTTCGAGAATGAAATGAGTTACCTGGAGTGGTGCTCGGCGCATTTGATAAACAGCAGCTGTTACCCCACAATTAACATCATGGACACCGGGGTCTCCAGAGCCCAATGATCCACCAGACCTTAGGTGATCCTGGAACTTGGGTTGTTTTCTTTTCCTCTCCTCTGTTTTTGTTTACTTGGATTGCTGTGTAGTGCTGTCGTATTCACCTCTTGGGATATACATATCATTTAAGCGTGCATATATTTAATATGATTCCTTTTACCACTTATCATCCCATTATTATTTGTGATTGTAATCACAAGCATGATGAAATTTTTTACTGATGGAATTTAGGATTAAAAAATATGGAGACCACGGGTCTGAACAGAGGCTCTTCTGAAATTCCCTGAAAGGTGTGTGGTTGGCTCGCGCCTCTGCTGGGCTGCACGGGCTGACTGAGGGTGCTGGGTGCTAGGGCTGGGGAAAGGCCTCCACCTTAGCAGCTGCCCGGGGGCCCTGCTGTTCAGAGTCTCGCAGAAGCTCGAGGACGTCCCAATCTCCATGTTCCCAGTGCTGAGTTTCCGGGAGCTGTGCTCATTTGCCTCATCCAGGGAGGGAATGTGGGCCCACGGGTGCCCCGTGCCTGCTTGCCTCGGGTGCGGTGTTTCCGGGAGGATATGAGGTGACCTGAATTGCTCCATTTTGCAGGAACCAGCTGCTGCATGTGCCCCTGAGGCAACACCAGGTGAGCTGCTGTGACTGGCTACTGAAGGTCATCTGCGGGGTGGTCACTGTCCGCACGGTGTATGCCTCACACAAGCAGGCCAAGGCCTGCCTCATCTCTCGCATCAGCTGCGAGCGCGCTGGTGCTCGCTTCTACACCCGAGGCGTGAACGACGATGGCCATGTGTCCAACTTCGTGGAGACAGAGCAGGTCAGTGCCCGGGCTGGGCCGTGGAGTCCAGTGGTTCAGGGTGGATGCAGCCATGCAGATATGTTTCCATTTGGGGCAGAAGAGGCCCAGACTTAATCCGGGGCAGTTTCTGGTGAGCATGGCTCCTGACTCTAATTGCAGAACGGAATGAGAACTGGGGCTCCCGCCTGCCATGTGGTCTCTGATTTGCATGGTGTATTGTTTGTGGTTCACTTCTCACGCTGGGAAAATACTGCTGACCAGAGAGGTATTTTCAGCTAGAAGGAAGCTGGAATTTGTGCTGTGACTGGGAAGGGTGGTAGTGATTTAAAGAGCAGCTGATGGATGAACCAACACAGTTTGAAAATCTTTTTAAAGCAAAAGTAAGTAGATCAATAAGGGAAGGGTGAGAGAAGAAACAATTAAAAAAAATTTTTTTATTAAGGTATTATTGATACACACTCTTATGAAGGTTTCACATGAAAAACAATGTGGTTACTACATTTACCCATATTATCAAGTCCCCACCCAAACTCCAATGCAATCACTGTCCTTCAGTGTAGTAAGATGCCACAGATTCCCTGTTTGCCTTCTCTGTGCTGCACTGTTTTCCCCGTGACCCCCCACACCATGGGTACTAAACACAATACCCCTCAATCCCTTCTCCCTCCCGCCCCACCCGCCCTCCCACACCCTCCCCTTTGGTGACCACTCGTCCCTTCTTGGAGGAGAGAAGAAACAATTACTTTTTATTCTCAACCGAAGCTTCATCCTAGGGGCAAGGCTTAGCACAGCAGTTGCTTTCAGTGTCCATGGAATAGAACCGTCTGCCTAATTTCTCATTGATTTTTTTTCTAAGTCCTGTTTGTATTCCCAGAGATGCTGTCTTACAACTGTTTTTTATTTTTTTGTCTGACTTGTAATCTGTTGATAATGCCACCATGTAGATGAACATGTGGAATAAATAACAAGCAAGGCAAGCCCCATGAAAGGCCCCAGGCTGCAGACAAGCCTGCGTTTATCTAGGGCCCATGTGGCTTGCATCCCCTCCTTACACTGGCGCTGTGAGAGCCGTTTCCCTGCAGGGCTTTAGCCACTTTAGCCCAGATTCAAGCGCCTGCCCGCTGTGGGTGAGCTGCCCAGTGCTGGGGCTTTCAGAGGCACAAGGGTGAGAGTCCTCCTGGAGCCAGATGCTGGAACAGGAAGCTGAAGGTGTGCGGCAGGGCAATTTCCTGCCCACGACTTCTGCTCACACTGTCTGCTTTCCAAGGTATTGATGAAGCTGCTAAATAAATATCTGTTTAAAAATAAGAGAGAAGATGTGGCCCCAAATGGAAGCTATTTTCTTTTTTTTTTTCTTCTGCATGACAGAAATGATTCCCTTTTGTTCTCATGCCCCACCTTCATTACCACTTTCCTTCCAAACTTTCATCCTTACAATATTAGCTTTCAAATCATTCAGTTCGTGCAACAAATCTTTATTTTTTACTTGTCTGCCAGGGGCTGGGTGCTGTGCTGGGAACCGGGGGCCAAAGGTGCCAAGGATATTTCTACAGATCAAAATACCAAAGGCCATGGATGGTAACGGAGCCTGACTTGGGGGGTCTTCACTGGGCAGCCGGAGTGAGGCCTTTGCCCCTTCTCCATCCAGCCCGGGGCAGATAGGACCTCATTTGGACCTCTTGTTTGGTGCTCTCCAGCTCTTTGGATTTCAGCTAGTTTTTTAAAAGCTGAGATTTCATCTTATCAAGTACGTCTTATCAAGTATGTCATTGGAAATCAACTGTCCTCCACATCACTGTTCCTAGAAGGCAGGACATTATAGCACTGGAAATGTAAGACACGGGAAGCAGTTGCCTCGGGCTGCTGTAACGAAGTACCACAAAGGGGCTGACTTAAAACAGCTGAAACGCGTCGTCCCACAGTCCTGGAGGCCAGATGTCCAAAACCACGCTGTCCAGAGCCATGCTGTCCCTGGCGTCTGCCTTATTGCCACGTGGTGTCCAATAACTGGGTTAGGGGTCCACCCTACTCTGGTGTGACCCTATCTTAACTAATAGCATCTGCAGTGACCCCCACCCAGACATGTTCACATTATGAGGTGCTGGGGGTTAGTTAGACTTGACATGTCTTTTTGGGGGACACAATTCACCCTATAACCAGGACATAATCTGATGTTCAAGTAAAGTAAAATTCAGTGTTAGTTGTAGTATGTTTAGCTTTATGGAAAAGCTCCCTCCTGTCTTCCCTTTTCTCAGTTCACTGCAGGTGAGCATCAGGGCCTGCGCTCCGGCTGTCATGCTGCACATGCCTGGTTACTTGTGTCTGTCTCCTGGGTGCCCAGGTCACTTGCTTGGGCTCAGAGGCAGGGACCTTGTCCCCTGCTTCACTTGCACCTCTAAGGCCAGCCCCGCAGGGCCGTGGAGACACCTTCGGCTTCCCATCTGGCTCTGGGCCACATAAATGGCCTCTGCCTTGCCTCCCTTATCGGGAGGGGTTTCTGCCTCCCCTGCCTGCGTGCTTGTCCTCGTTCATGTTTTCCCTCCCTGTCCTCTGGGGTCTGGGTCACACACTGTTGCTCTCTCCATGAGCCCTCACCCTGACCTTGCCCCCGGGACATCCTCCATCTGCTGTCCACCCAGAGACGGCCAGGGGCTGCAAACAAGGCTCCAACTGGGCACCCAGCGGGTGGCAACGTGACCCCTTGGTGATTCTGTCTTCACCAGACAGTAACAAGGCAGAAGGGCCATGGTATTGCACCCGAAGCTGTTCTTTGTGGGGCAAATACATTTCAGGCTACTCCCAGAGGGTCCCGTGCTCTCTGCCATGGGAGGTGGAGCCCAGCGTGATTCCTGCCCTCAGAGAGCCCCCAGACGGTGTGACCCCCATGGTGCGCTGAGAGTGGGGCAGGGGTCAGTCCCCAAAGCTGATTCCCGGGGTGTCCTCATTGACAACATGGACGCACAAGCTGAGTTTGACTGTGAGCCTGCTGGATGGGGAAACAGCAGGAGCGACACAGATGAGCTGGCCATCCAGACACGTGACTTCAGCCCCCTAAGGGTGCTTCCCACGGCCGGGGCTGTGAGACCCCTGCCTGGAGAGAGAGAGATGGGCAAGCTAGCCGAGCAGGTGAGGGCAGGGAGAGGCCCGTGTGGAGAGGGCCCTGTGGTCAGGGGGAAGCCGAGGTCACGGAGGAGGAGGATACAGGCAAGGAGATCAGGGAGGACATGGGCTTCTTTGGACAGCGTCCTGCCGGGGGGCCGCGCCAATGGATGAAGGCGGGAGGAGCAGAGCTGGCTGAAGGGAAGGAACACACCACGGTGCTGCACCCGTTTGTGCAGAAGCCATTCGCTCTCTGTCGCTGGAATTATGGGGTGGTTCCGAGGTGCTTTGTAGCTAATCCAAGTTGTTTTTTCATCAGAAAAATCTTTTTCTAAGTGGAATATGGAATTTGTACTTATCAAAGTTCCTACCAAATGGAAGCTGGGCCTGCCTCCCCTCCTGACTGCCGCTGGTGAAGCCCTCCCAGGTCAGGGACGGGGCGGAGCCTGGAGAGCACAGGGAGCGTGGAGGAGCCCTGCCCTCTAGGACAGCGGTGGTGGGATGGGGCCCCAGAGAAGCCGCTCCCGGAGCCCAGCGTGCCCTGCTCCCTTGAGTTTGCAGAGCCAGGATGGTGAGGCTCTGGGTCAAAGTGGCGTCCTGGGGCCAAGTGTGTCCTTGACGTGCAGTCCCGGTGGCTTTGCTTTTGCGAAACAGCACATGGTGCATCGGATCCCAAGGCCTGCAAGTGGAAGTGGTTCTGTAGGCAATGTGGGTTTTTTTCTCTTAGGTGGCAGGGCAGTGCTTGCTTTGTGACCTGATTTGAAGAAATGGCAGTTTTTGAAACTCAGTCTCCTCACCCAAGGGTGGCAGGCGACATCTTTGAGGACATGGGTGCTGAGTGTGCAGCCAGAAGGGCCTCAGTGGGGCAGCTGGGCCCTCTCGGTGGTTGCTGGTGGGTCACCCATGGCCTGGCACCTGTTGTGTAAATGAGACTCAGTCCCAGCCTTTAGCCGTTTGGGAGTAAGCCCTTTAATAAGTGCGTGACAGTGGCTGACGAATGATGGGACCAGACAAAGCAGCTGGTTCCCTGAGGTGCAGACTCCTGGGAGGCAGCTGGGCTTCCCCGAGTTAGGGAAGCCAGACAGTGGAGGGCTTTCAGCACCGTCCACTCTGCTTTAAGTCCTCCGTAAGAGGAATGAACAGTCTGTCTTCCTCACCCTTTCTGCATGTGTGCACATGCGTGTGTGTGTGTGGGGGGGATGCTTTGTGCACACACATGCATTTGTGTGTGTGTGGTTTATGCATTTGTGTTGTGCATGTTCACATGTGCGCCCATGTAGATGGCACCTCAGTCTCTCTGGAAGCCTCGAGTCCTTTTGGCTCCGCCGTGAGCCGCACCCCGTAGGCTTGCTCTGCGGCCGTGACTCACTGCACAGAAAAACAAAACCAAGGAAGTCCCTTGGTCTACCAAAAGAAAAACAAAACGATAAAAGATATCTATTTGGCTATTGAAGATAAGGCCACTGATTAATCCAGGAGGTTAGGATGACTGGGTGACCCCCAAGAATGCAGACCTGGAAAGAATTGGTTTGCAGACATCTCAACTGCAAATAGAAGTTCAACAAAAAGCCTTGTAGATAAAGATGTCCCTACACAAGGCATTGTCCCTTTCTCTTTATGGCCATTGGGTTTCTGTCCCCACCACTCTGCAAAAGGACCCTCAGAACTGCCACGCCCGGAGGCTCCCAGGCCCGACCTGGCCTCAGAGCCATGGGCTCCCACCTCTTGTCTGCTCTGTCCTAGATTCCCTCTCTCATAGCCTAAGCCTGCTCCAGTGTCCCGAGCCCTGCCTAGTCTCTCTCTGCAGGGGCCTCGCCCACACTCCCAGGCAATGCTGTCCTGGCCTGAAGGCAAGGGGCCAGTGCCCCACGCTGGGACCCGCTCCCTCCTGGCTCCTCATGTACTTCTCCTCTGTGACCAAGCGACAGTAACCCTGTTGGGAGAGAGGGAAACAGAGGCTGGAAGTGGTGAAGGCACCTACCCAGGGTCAGCCTACTGGGCATTTTGGGAGTTGGCAAAGTGGCAGTCAGACCCAGGTTGATGGGGGGGGGTCCCAGAGCCCACATGCCAATTTGCTGTCGCTCCACCTCCCCCAGGGACCAGATGCCCTTGGCTAAAATTACATCCGTGAGGGGAGATGAGACTCTCCCAACTTGTGTTCACACCTATTCGGCCCGAAAGGAAAGCACGTAAATCCAGCTCTAGTGTTTCATGATCAGGTGTGTCCTATCACTTCGGGAACCAGGAAGGTGGCCCTGATGCTAGGCTGGGACACAGAATTGGAATATATCTTATGGGAGGGAAGAGTGGAGAAATGTGGAGGCATCTTTTCTTCTTGCCCCAGGATCGGGCCCAGAGCACTGAGGCTCCCAGTCAGTGTTTTTTGAAGCTGGTTCTCAAGAGGAAGTAGCACTGTTCACCCGTGTTAATTAAAAGGACAAATAATTGTTCCTTGGCTTAAATCAGATCCTGAGCACTGGGTTGTCGGTGCAGAGAAATGTTGGCTGAGCTGGTTTCTCTCTGTGAGCAGTCTGGACTAGGGCAGGTCACCTGCTGCTCAGCTGTATGCACTTAATCTCGCTGCAGCCAAGTGGTTTAAACAATCTGCTGCTGTCTTCTGTCTTTGTGAGTAGAATAAAGGGGGTAACACATTTGCTGGTAGTCACTGTCGAAACAGAAAACAAGTTCTTCACCCAGTGCTTTTTCCCTTTGGAGATTAAGGGATAGAATTCCAGCTCAACAATACAGCTCCCAGGCTTGTGTGATTCTGCAGGGAACCTGCAGATCTCAGGTTCAGGTCCTCCACTGCAGAATTACTAATGCATGTGTGATCTGAGCATGATCTAGCTGCAGGGAAAGCTACCCTGTAAGGGAGCAGGCTGGTGAGAAATGGAAAGGACTAGCGCCCTTGCCCAGGCCAGCCCTGCCAGGCCAGGGTAGAGTTACTCAGATAAAGGGCAGTGCACCTGGTAACTGCCACAGCCTCCCTCTTGGAATGCTCACGAATGTACTTTTTGTCCTGTTAAAAGTCCTTTGCGCCACCATGTCAGTGAGGGACTGCAGGCAGATGAGGACTTGGCACACTGACATAACTGTAGGGGTGGTGGCCTGGGGTGGGGGGTGGAGATACAGCTTTTAACATTGAGTATCATCTGTTTCTATGCAGGTGCAAACACACCAGATGCTTGTGCAAGCTGTGCTGTGCATGTTGACATAATGGCATGTTTCAGAACACAGTGGCATGGGGTCAGGATCAGCTACAAGTTCAAGTCGAGTCTTGGCTTGGGTTCTCAAGTACAGGAATGACTGTGTGGTCAGCTGGACCTTTGGCCACAGCTGGTTCATTTCATTTCATTCAATCCTCCTCCAGTCGCTCTCTGCTACTTAGCTAGCTGACAAAGTGAAAATAGAGAGTTCTAAGGAAGATCTTAGCTAAATCCCAGTTCACATTTCTTCTGTTCCTAAAGTGGGGTGAGGGTGGGGGTCGCATTCCTGGGCTTTTCATGGGGCTCAGTAAGGTTGCAAATTCTTCGCTGGCTGCAGCAGACCTGGGAGGCCCTGTGCCCACTGCAGACTCCCTGGCTGGTCGGTCGCAGGCAGTCTACCTGTGAGCACGCTGGCCTGGCCTGTGGGTCAGGGAGCCAAGCTGCCAGCCGGGAGAGGAGAAGAGGGTGCTGGAGTCCGCTGTCTGCCCTTCATTCCGGCTGGTGTCAGGTCTCAGGCAGCCGGATCCCATTACCTGGCTCCAGGACATTCGGTTTCATTGAAGAATACCTTTCCCTTTATGTTTCCTTGCGGTGCAGACGATCTACATGGATGATGGAGTGTCGTCCTTTGTCCAGATCAGAGGCTCAGTTCCACTGTTTTGGGAGCAGCCAGGGCTACAGGTAGGTAATAAAAACTATGTCCACGTGTTATGTTCCCTATGACTTTTTCTTCTCAACAGCTGTGGTTCCTTTCTTTTAACCATGTTTCTTTCATGGCAGTTTCTGGTCATTGTCCTCCATCGATCTGGATTGAGTGGAGCTGTCTAAGGGTGCACACTTGTGGGCAGTGTCTGTGTACAGAAGCATAGGTTGTGTGGATTTATCACTTGCTTACTGTTGACACAGGTGAAGTGGGAAGGTCCTTGCTGATATGTGGACCACATAGTGTAACTGAGGAGAATTACCTTAAGTGAGACCCCAAGTTCGGTATGTGAGAAGGATGGTTTTGAGTTGGGATGGTCCTGGCAGGCTCTGAAAGGTTTCTGGGCTTAGTGGCCATGAGCTGGTCTGGCATTTGGAGGTGCCTTGTGGGGCCATGTGAGAATTGCACAGAGCTTTTCCATGATTTCTAAAAATACTCCTTGTCCAAAACAGAGCTGTGGTCAGTGCCAGAGGTATTTGGCATTCTGTCTCCTGGGGAGAGTTCAGGGTATGCCGTGTTCCAAGAACACATCTGTCATCAGTGGAACTGCCTCATTCAGTGGGTTCCTACCCAGGAGGACCAGTGGGCTTGGGATCCTCAGCACCGATCCCTGGTCCCCCTCCCCGGCCTGGGGAGCGTGGTGCAGCTTTGGCTCCCCTCCCGAGGGCTCTCTGTGATGCAGGGGCTCAGCAGCCTGTGCCTCAGAGCCATCTGCCAGGTTCCTGGGGGGTCTGGCACGGTTGGGTCTTACCTCACCCTTGACTTGATCCTGTTTCAGCAGTAAGGCACTTTGTCCTCGGGGTTGTCACCATGCAGCAGTTGACAGAGTAGAGAGGAGACAGGTCCACGCTTAGGGCGAGACAGCAGGACGAGTGTCTT
Organism: Smutsia gigantea; assembly: GCA_032199065.1. Classification (NCBI taxonomy): domain Eukaryota; kingdom Metazoa; phylum Chordata; class Mammalia; order Pholidota; family Manidae; genus Smutsia; species Smutsia gigantea. Next base: position 12,811 of record JAVSCE010005662.1, read on the forward strand.
GTCTGGGGTCTGACTTCTTCTCCGGGAGAAAGATGCGCTTGATTACCATTCAGTCTTTCCATTAGAAAGGAACAACTAAGATGTAAGGATGGCTGGTGGCAGTAGGTGGTGGCACGGAGAAGTTTGCGTGAGGGTGGTTAGCGTGTGGAGAATTCCTCTGGGGCTTATCCCAAAAGGGTTGGCTTTTAAAAAAACAACTTTATTGAAATATGATTTACACAGCGTATGCTTCACCCATTTAAAGTGTACAGTTCAGTGGTTTGTGTGCATTCACAGACCTGTGTAACCATCACCTTATCTAATTTTGGAACACTTCCATCACATAAAAACCCCTGTACGCCCTAGCAGACCCTCCTCGGTCCCTCTCAGCTCTCCCCGCAGGCCTAAGCACCTCTTAGTCTTTCTGTCTTTAGACTTGCCTGTTTTGGACATTCCAAAAGACTTTTTGAAACTTGATTTTCTTTAGTTTTTCTTCTGGAACTTCTGGAGGTTTGTATTAGAAAAATAAAAAGCAAAGATCAAATGAGTCAAGTACAAGAAGGAAGGAGGGAGACCACATTATGTTTCATGTAAAGATTTTTAAGAAATCCAGAAGCTGGGGATGCCCATGACAGAGTGTTGGGATTTGGGAAGGACCCTCTGAAATTCATCCATTTCACCCTCGCACCCAGTTCAGGGTCCTTCTCCCAGGATCTGTGAGAGGCTGACCTGTGAACACTGACCTTGAGGCCATGAGCTGGCATGGCTGCGGAGCGAGTTCCAGCACGGCACGCTGTCCATGTCTGCAGGGCGCTCCAGGGGATGGACTGGAGTAAGTCTGTGTTCCAAGATCTTCAAGGAGGAGTCTCGGGTTTCTCCCTCTCTCTGTTTTGGCCTCTGCAGGGCCCTTCTGCTCCTTGGCCATCTTCTGTCAGATGTCTAGGACTGCCCGTGTTCTAGTCGCCCTCTTCTAAAAACAAAGCAAAACTTGTCATTACCCTCTCTAAGTTTGCTCTCCGGCTTGGCCCCCTTCATGCTCCGATGCAGCCTGACCCACCACGTGACAGCTGCCCCTCACTCTGACATGGGCCATGTCCGCGGGGCTCATGGGCTGGGGTTTTAGCAGCTATCGCACCTTTGGTAATAACACCTGTGCTTCTCCAGCGCCTCCGTGGTCTCTTCAAAATCAGCTTTCAAAGGCTTTGTTGTTCATTAATCTTATTAAGGATTTGCCGACCTTTGGGTCTAATCCCCGTGTTTATCCTCTGACCATCACCCATCATCAAAGAGGTTACGTCTCTCCACAGGGGACCAGGAGGGCAGCTTTGGGAGACGGGGGAGACGGGGTGGGGATGGGGCTACGTCCTCCTCCCTGAACTATCGCCAGCAAGCCTGAGGATCAATTCTGGTTGTTTTTCTCCATGTTGAACTTTTTCCCTTCCTCCTTCACTCAGATTAGGTGAAAAGCGCCAAGATTTGGGGTGAATAGCTTACATTTTAAGTTGTGATGTTGCCCCCTCTTGGGGCTGCCCCAGGGCCCCGACGAGCCCCACCAGGGTGGGGACGGGCCAAGGGACTGCGTGTGGGATGCTGATTGGTCTGCTTGTTTTCATGGGGATGTACCTTCATTACGAACTCCTGGATCCTGACGCCTTTTCTAGCAGCCACGTACCTTTAGCAATTTCATCTTTACCATATAATAGGTTTGCAGTTTATAAAAAGCCACCCTGAAATTTTACCCTTAGAGCTAATGCTCTCCCAGTATAGTTACAGAGTATATCTTTTATACACTGTTGAAGACTTTGCCTCCCTTGGCAGTTGAGAATCTCCCTCCCTGTCACGTACATTTATAGACACGTGTCTGGCAAAGGTCTGTGTTTTGAGGCCTCCCACGACTCAGCCAGCGGGAGGAGGGTGCCGAGCAGCGGGGCCCTCTGCCGCTCCCACGCTGCCTGCGCTCGCTCCGCTTCCGCTGGCAGCTCACTGGGCTCTGGGATGCGGGCCCCTGCTCAAGCTTTGTGTGGTTGTCGTTGTCTTTGTTCTGAAAAGCGGGTGAGATGGCTTGTAGTGCAGCAGTTTCAACACTAGTGACGAGGCCAGGGGGAGGGAAAAGTCCTTCCGATGAAATGAACTGAAGCCAGGGTAGCGTTGCTCTCGGGCCGCAGTGGGCCCCGCACGCCTGCCCGCAGCTCCTGCGCTCAGGGGCAGCCTCACCCAGAGAAAGATGAGCACAGGGCAGCTCCTTGTGCGATTCAGTCCATAGGCTTTGAAGTGATACAGGTCTGGGCTCTCGTTCTGGCTCCCATGCAGGAACCGTTCACTTTTAGGAAGTTCTTATCTCCAAAAAAGCCGAGAAGGTCTTATTTTTGCTAAGCCTTAGTTTAGTCTTCTGTAAAATGGGGTTAATAAGACCAACCTCATAGGGTTACGGAGAGGATTAAATATAATATACCTTAGAACTTAGTAGTTAGAACCAAGAAAACACTAAGAACAGTAATTGTTAATATGATTAATGCATAAATGATAACATCTAGGAGACAGAAACATAAGTTGCATTAGGAGAAGCATGGCTCTGTGTGCCCTGAGAGCAGGTGAGATTTTCCTCCGAGTCTCCGTAAGGACAGTGTGAGGCGTAGCGACCGTGTCCTCAGCACACAGCACGAGGCCCAGGCTCCCAGGTGGCCCAAGTCCCAGCTCTCGCTGACACCCCTGAGTAAGCCATGTTTGTGCCACAGACACTCACTGAGCATCACTGGACACATAGGGCACCTAGTCAGACAGAGCCCCTGCCTTCAGGGAGGGGAGGACAGGACATGACAGTGTCACGTGAATAACTCCTGTGAGAGAGGAGGGCCGAGCGCCCTGTGGCAGCTCTGGGGAGGGCCCGCTCACCAGGCTGAACGGACCTGGGATGGCTGGGCGGAACCCCCCCGACAGGGAAGGCAGCCCTTGGAGAGAGAACCACAGAGGCAGTGTTACAGCCCCTGAGACCAGGGATCTCCACGGGCCTGCCTGCTGCAGACCCAGACATGGGGCACGGGGGGTATGGGGAGGCTGGAGGAGCTGGCAGGGGCTAGACAAGGAGGGCTTTGTTTGCTGTGCCGAGGACTTCACAGTTTACCCCAGGAACCATTAAAGGAGCGGTGCCCAAGCTTTGCACGTCGGAATCTCCTGGGCTGCTTATAAAACTGATACCCAGCTTGCATGCTGTGCTAATTTAATCAGAATGTCAGGGTGGCGGCCAAGCCCCAGTGCTTTTGGAAGACCTTCAGATGACTCCCATGTGCAGGCAGGTGGGAACCACTCAGTGGCGTGCTGAAACCAGTTCTCCTAGGGCCAGGAGGGGGAGGTTTTGATTTGCAGCGGTTGCCCATTCCTGTGTGTAAACACTCCCATCATGGCCAGTTTCAAGCTACCATTTTATGTCAGGGAACTTGGAGCTGGAAAGAGATGAATACACAATCGGCCTGTGAGCCACAGGGCGCTCGAGCAAGTGCTGGACGACCCTGCAGGCTCCCAGGTGTTAGTTTGGAGAGAGAAGGCAGCTGGTAAAGCCACCAGGTGGAACTGTTGTAGAGTTCCAGGTGAGAGCCTCGGGCAGCCTTATCTAGGGGAGGGGGCGGGCGCAGGGGAGATTGGGAGATCCCACTGGTGATTACAGAGATGGGAGGGGCTCTCAGTGCTGTGCGGGTTCCGCTCCATACAGCCTAGCTTTCACGAGACCTTGGTTAGTCTCGTGGCCAAGTCCCCCAGGCCTGATCTATAGGATTGAATGATGACTTCAGGGACCAGAAAGGAGAGATTGGCCAAGTGTCCACCTGGCCAGGAGTGGGGGTGGTGGCTGGAGGGGAAGGAGGGGACCATTGTTCAAGGTGCCATTGCCAACAATGCTTTCTTTCCAGCCCCTGATGGAAGTGCCTGCTTGAGGCCCTAACACGGTGGCCTCAGGACAAGGTAACAACAGAGAGGAAAGATGCGGGACAATGGCGGAGGCAGGGCCCCCCCGGCTGGGGGAGGCAGAACATGAGGCCTGAGGCCACGAAGGGAAGGGAAAGGTAGAGGAAGGGTGGTCTCTGGAGAGAACGCCCAAGGCCCTGTCCGCATTAGGACGTGGGGGAGGCAGCCTGAGGCCATGATGCCCGAGGAAGGAGAGGGCTCTGTGGCTGTGCTGGGCCCGAGCAGCTCGTTTCCGTGGCTTCATCCCTCACAGGCATCTGCAACCTGAGCAAAAAGGGATGGAGGAAGATGAGGAAGTCAAAGTCAGAGCTTCTCAAACTTTAGCCTGTATGCGTGCACACGTGTGTAAACATGAGCATGCACACACACACACACATGCAGGATCACCCGGAGAGCTTGTTAAACTACAGGTCCTTGGCCCCACCCTCAGGATTTTCATTCAGTCAGTCAGAGATGGAGCCCAAGAATTTCCATTTCTAACAAGCTTTCTGGGGTAGGCTGATGCTCCCGGTCCAGGGACCACACTTTGAGAACCATTAGGGTCAGGGGTCTTTTCTACACATTTACCGCCCTGGTCCTTCACTGTGGATGGTGCTCTTGACCTCTCAGTGTTCCCAGGTGGGTTTGTCATCAGCAGTGACATTGGACTAACTGCTCTCGGGGCTGGGAACATGCCCAGGACAGCCTGGCTAGCCCCAGCCACACGGATGGTCAGCAGAGTCGGTGAGAGACAAGGCAGAGGCTCAGGAGGGATGTGCTCTGGCCCTGTGGCCTGTGCGTTTCCTGCCGTGGGTGGCTGCTTCCCCTCTGGTCTCCACCTTCCCTGAGTCCTGCTGAGGGGGTTGAGGGCCTGCAGCCCGGTTACGCTGCTTGTTCCCAGTTCCTAGTGGCCATTTCCATCAAACTAATATGCAGACTTGGTGGAGACCTTGGAGTGTGTTTCTAGGTCTTTCCATGGTGGTCCCAGTTGGGTGGGAATCATTCAGGGCAGAGAAATTGGGGTCTCCATCGCTTTCCTGTCTTTATGGTCCCCAGTGCTGTGTCGGCTTGGGGGTCACAGTGTGTTCACTAACTCAGCCCTGACTGCTTATGCAATTTGTAATGGAACTAAGATAATTTTCGTAATGGGAGGAATTTAGAACCTAGGTGTTGGACGTTCCTGAGTCTAGTTACCTGTGACTGAAATTTTTACCTGTTCAGAAGAAGAAATTTTGGGTCATAACTCAGGGACAGACAGGTTGACACTAGTCATAGAACTTAGCGCCACTGAAACCCAGGTGTCTGTGCCCTGAACCGACGCTTTTCTACACACTCTTGACTGCGTTCCCATGAGGACCATTCTAAAAACAGCTGCGGCTTATCTCTGAAGCCAGGGAAGATTTCTTGCTGTGGCTGACATGCTGATGCTGGGCGAGCAGCTCCTCTCGGGCTTCAGCCCTCAGCCATCTCAGGAGGGAGCTTGCTGTCTGTCCACCAGCGCCTTCCTGTAAGCTGGGAAGGAGGACAGGGGCTGACGTGGCCTGGCTGCAGGACAGAGCAGCCTGCTCAGAACTCAGGGCTTGTGAAAGTTTGGGGAATTAAGCATCACATTTCCTCGGCCAGGTATGGTTGGCTTCTGGAAAAAGGAGAGCAGAACAAACACGGCGGCAAAATGAAGGTGTCCTGGTTGAGCCTCTCTTAGGATTCCTGAGGTTTCTTGGGACCAAAATGGACTTGGGACTTTATTTGAAGAATCAATGAGATGGACAAACCTAACCCCAGTACTTCCTAAATCTAATGCTAAGCAACCGATTTTCTAAGATGGGCACTTTCCTTAAGTATAAATAGGTGTTATTACTTTGGTGTTAAGAGTTGTAAAATAACACGTCATACGTATTCACTAATAGCGCCTTTGACAGTATGGGCGAATCTACTGACTCTGCTTTTACAAGGCCCAGTAACAGGCAAATTTAAACAGCACATTTAAAGAAACTTTTTATCATGAATAATTTCAGGCCTACAGAGCAGCTGTAAGATCCGTAGAGAGTATCTCCCCGGGCAAGGGAAACAAAAGCAAAAATGAACAAGTGGGACTATATGAAGCTGAAAAGCTTCTGTACAGCAAAGGACACCATCAGTAGAACAAAAAGACATCCTACAGTATGGGAGAATATATTCATAAAAAACGTATCTGATAAAGGGTTGACATCCAACATATATAAAGAACTCATGCACCTTAACAAACAAAAAGCAAATAATCCAATTAAGAAATGGGCAGAGGACATGAACAGACACTTCTCCAAAGAAGAAATTCATATGGCCAACAGGCACATGAAAAGATGCTCCACCTCGCTAATCATCAGAGAAATGCAGATTAAAACCACAATGAGATATCACCTCACACCAGTGAGGATGGCCAACATCAAAAACACAAACAACAACAAATGTTGGCGAGGATGTGGAGAAAAGGGAACCCTCCTACACTGCTGGTGGGAATGCAAATTAGCTCAACCATTGTGGAAAGCAGTATGGAGGTTCCTCAAAAAACTCAAAATAGAAATACCATTTGACCCAGGAATTCCACTCCTAGGAATTTACCCTAAGAATGCAGCAGCCCAGTTTGAAAAGGACAGATGCACCCCTATGTTTATTGCAGCACTATTTACAATAGCCAAGAAATGGAAGCAACCTAAGTGTCCATCACTAGATGAATGGATAAAGAAGAGGTGGTACATATACACAATGGAATATTATTCAGCCATAAGAAGAAAACAAATCCTACCATTTGCACCAACATAGATGGAGCTAGAGGGTATTATGCTCAGTCAAATAAGCCAAGCCAAAAAAGACAAGTATCAAATAATTTCACTCATCTGTGGAGTATAAGAACAAAGAAAAAAAAAACTGAAGGAACAAAACAGCAGCAGATCCACAGAACCCAAGAATGGACTAATAGTTACCAAAGGGAAAGGGACTGGGGAGGATGGGTGGGAAGGGAGGGACAAGGGGGGAAAAGGGGGCTTTATGATTACCACATGTAATGTTGGGGGGGCACGGGGAGGGCTGTACAACTCAGAGAAGACAAGTAGTGATTCTATAGCATCTCACTACACTGATGGACAGTGACTGCAATGGGGTTGGGGGGGGACCTGATGAAGGGGATAGTTTAATAACCATAATATTGCACATGTAATTGTAGATTAATGATAACAAAATAAATTATTTAAAAAAAAAAGATCTGTAGAGAGCCCCATATGTCCTTTACCTGGATCCGCTAAAGGCAAGCCTCTGGTCACATATGCCTCGGCTGGTACTGATTTTCTGAGCCACTGGAGAGTGGATTCCTTCATTGTGTCTCCTCTTCGCAGGTCGGGATGTTTTCCTAAGAGCAACTCTACCCTCATCCATCCTCACAGCTCCGGCACACTGCCAGGCACCATAATGTCGGCCCAGTGCTTCAGTGCGCCGGCCCTGCTCCAGACTGCCTGTTGTCTCAGTAACGCCGTCATAGTGCCTTCTTCCCTCAGGCCAGGAACAAATCCTGTACTTGGGCTCAAATCGCTAGTCTCCACCTTTTGGTGGAGATCAATTGCTCCACCTTTCTGTCTCTTGTGACATTGACATTTTTGGAGGAGGTAGACCTTTTTCTCTGTATCAAATGGGCCTCGTTTTGGTGTTTCTTGGTGTTTGTTATGATCAGGTCCAGGGTGTGGATCCCTGACTCCCAAGTCCTCCTCAGTGGGTCCCATCTGGAATCCCACAGTGTCCATCGGCCCCTCATTAGTAATTTTGGGCATCTGGGCAAGGAGCTAGTCAGTTTCTTCACTTATCATTAATGTGTTTTCCTTTTCAATTCATAAGCAAACTATGGGAGACTCTTTGAGACCATGCTAGCATCCTGCTTCTTGTCAAACTCTTCCTTAACATTTATGACCAACGGGTGGTTTTTGCTGAACAGTTCTTTACTATGATATTATAAAATGATTTTCCACCACTCCCCACATGGTATTCTACCACAGAGAAGAGCCCTTCTCTCCCCCTGCCCACCCACCCACCCACCCATCCACCCACTCACTTGCTCACCTGCCCATCCATCTGTCCACTCATCCACCTTTCTAGCCAGGTTTCATCTGTATAGATTCATGGGTTCCTATTTTGTTCCTTAGGCTGTAATCCATTATTGTCCTCGCTCAGGTTGTCCCAGATGTGTCCAGAGAAGGCTCCTTCAAGGGGGCTCCAATAATGCTATGTAGTTTTAAGTTTGTTGTTTTTTGAACTTCCAATGTTAAATAGGTAGTTCTAAGGAACAAAATTTACAGGCAATTATAACTCAGATTTCAGGGCCAAGGTCTCTGGGGTTACAGAGGAGGCTGAGCGGTGGCTTCTCTCTCCCTGGTTGGCTCAGTTGCACCTCTGCACTTGGAAGGGTTTGCAGATCTGCTGCAGGCCTCACCTCTCACCCTGGAATGTATGTTCTGTCTGTGGAAGAGTTTCGGCCAGCGAGCTCCAGGCTGCAGTTGGGACCCAGCCGCAGCAGACCTGGGCTCAGATGTCTGGACCTGAGTTCAGGGCCTGGCCGTCCTGAGCCGTGAATGGGTCTCCCAGGGGCAGCCTGGCTGCCCTGGAGGGTTGGCTGGCAGTGAGAGGGGGTGTGGAAACCCTCGCTTCCTGGGTTCGGAGCAGGAGGAATCAGTGGTGGTGTTTCTCTTGGCTCTAGGTTGGCTCCCATCATCTGAGACTCAACAGAGGCCTCGAAGCTAACGCCCCTGCTTTCGACAGGTAAGGTGTGACTCCATCCTAAGCCTGTCGTCCTCAGGAGTCTTCCTGCCTTCAGACAGGGCCACAGGTGACAGGTGCAGCTGGAGGGGGAGGCTCCAGCCTGGGATTGAAATTTGCCTTTTACTTTGGTCCTTTATGCAGAAAGGAATGGGGTTTTTACTTGCTCTCGGGTTCCTGAAAGTTCATTAATAAAGGCTCAGGTACCACTTTGCAATTATCTTATCCATGTGTTGGCAAGCATTTTAAAAAAATGTATTTAAAAAACATTTACATAGACAAAAATTTTAAAACCTATTAGTGCATGGTATGTCTGTGTATGTATGTATGGTGTGTGTGTGTGTGTGTGTGTGTCTGTGTGTGTGTGTGTGTCTGTGTGTGTGTGTGTGTCTGTGTGTGTGTGTCTGTGTGTGTGTGTGTGTGTGTTTATACACCCAAGGGAATAAACCCTCTCTTTCCTCACATGTGCCCCTCCCCTAAGTGTAGAGGTAAACTTAATCTCTTCTGTGAGTCACTGAACAACTCTCTGAGACCGTAAGTCCTTTTACAGGCAGTTAACTGCTTGAAATTGGGCTTACAGGAAGTTCCCTTTTTCATGCTTCCTAACTGAAGCTGGACTGATTTTGTGCTCTCACGCTGGTGGAAGGGGCAGCCCTCATGCTGGGTGCTAACCCGGCTTCCGTTTCAGTGATGTTTGGGGCTGACACTTTCTCTACCGTGGAGAGGCACTGAGGAGCAGGCCACGTCACCCTCTAGGCTGTTCCAGATCACCAGGCTCTTAGGAATTCCTCAGTTCTTAGATGTGTTTGGACCAGAGTAAAGGCCTCCCCCACCACCCTGGACAAAACCCTTCCTGCGGGTTGGTTCTTTGAATGCCACCCGAGTTCTTGTCTGTTCGCTACTGCCTGTCACCTCTCTGCCAGGTGTGGAGGACGAGGCTGAGCAGGTCTTGGGCCGGACCTGCTGGCATTTGCACTGGGGCCCTGCGGGGCCAACGTGTGCTTCTCCCTCCTCCCTCAGCCTGCAGCTGCTTGGGTCCAGGATTTGGGTGTGGCCTTCAGGATGCGTTTAACCACTGGCCCCTCAGTTATGCCCTGAATAGGAGGAGGAGGCTGCCATGCGCAAATCTGACTCCTCAATGTCCCTGCCACCTGCAGCTTCCTGAGGAGTTCCACGAAACAGCGACCGAAGGGCCGGCAGGGACAAAGGCCTGAATGCACGTCCCTGATATGCAAGCATTTTCCTAAAGCCGAAACTCAGCCTTACCTTCCAGGTTGGGTTGATTGTCATGAAATGCAACTTTAGAGAAAAGTTGGACACTGAGGTTGACAGCTCTCCTGCCAGTTTTTCTAGTTTTGAGAAGGAAGGTACCAAGTGACACAAGAGATTAATTTCAGAGACATGCTCGTGGCATTCAGAAGGCTCTGCTCATGAGGCCAACGTAGCTGTTCTGGACTTAATGGCACTTTATAGAAAGTGCAGAGCACCCTTTGTACAATATTAGGGTCCAAGCCTTCATGGAAACAGACCATTCACGTGCTTGCCCCCGACAGTAAGTCCCTGGGAAGCCGTGGTGGTGGGGGAGACTGGTTTTCTCCACCCCCATTTTGGGTCCTGGGGAACAACTCATCCTGGGCCTCTAGCGCCCTGCTCTACTCTCCCCTCCAGGGTGGGAAGTCAGCCTGCGTCCTGGGGGCATGGGTCATGTGCCGCCCTGCTCCGTTGCAGGCACATGGTGCTTCTGAAGACGCAGTACGGGAAGCAAGTGGTGGTGAGCCTGCTAGGGAGCCGAGGCGGAGAGGAGGCGCTCAACAGAGCCTTCAAGGTGACACATCTCTCCCAAGGACTGGGGAGGGAGCAGGGGCCCCGCTGGGAGGCTGTCCTTGCTGCTCTCAGCATGTGTGTGTGGGGGGGTCTCTCAGTCCACCAGCTCTCCAGCATTAGGCGATTTGAGGTCCCCATGTATGAAGTGTAATTTTTATGAACTGATGGCTGGAGAATTTGCTCAAAGTCACAACAGAGCGTCTGCTCCAGCTGCATTTCCTCCAGAGCTTCTAGTGGGGCTCTGAGGACTCGGGACAGCCAGGCCTTTCCCTGGCTTTCTTGGGTACATACACGCACGCACACACACACACACACTTACATATACACACATTTGGGCTTGGCCCCGCGCATCCCTGCCCTCCTCAGGGAGCCCCAGCTTGCCCTCCCGTTCCTGGGTCTGGCTTGGCTGCTGGTGGCCCCTCCAGGACAGCCCAAACACACACCTGCAGGGTTTGTGCATCTGGTAGAGCCTTTAGAGCCCCTGCTTGGTTTAAAGCACAGAATCTTACCTAATTTCCTCCTGCTGACTAGGAGATCTTCATCCCTGTTTGAGCTGACCCTGAAAGCTGCTTCCTGTGCCTGGCTCCCTGGGGCTCCCCAGGGCACACACGGGGTGTCAGGGAGAAACCTGGACAGGGGAGGAAGCAGGAAGCAAGGGGCTCCACCCGCCCTGCCTGGGTGTCTCCCAGTTTCTGACCTCCTGTGTATATCAGTCTGCTACTAATGAAAAGCTCCAGAAACAGCTGTGGGCACCTCCACATTCCTTCCTGAGTCACCCGGGTCTCTCTGCTTAAAAAGGAGAGAGAAAAACCAGGAGAAAAGCCCTCTGGTTGTTCCAAGGCCGAGGAAGCCCATTATGGGGAGAGTTAGAAGTCAGGCCTCCTCCCCCGGGGAGTGGTGTTCACTGCCTTCCTGGCCCCTGGCCCCTGGCAGCTAAATCCAGCTGGGTCCTCATTACATTCCTGCCTAGAAAAGCTTGGAGCAGGTTTTCTGGTGGCCAGTCTCACTTGGCCAGACCTGCTTTTCCTGTTTGGTTTGCTGCTATTGGCAACAAGGTCCTACAGTATCTCCCCTCCTGCCCATCTTGGCAGTGATGTTGGCATCTTATTTTAAGGGAGAAGAAGGAAAAAAAACCCAAAGAATCTCTTTTCCCTTTATCTTGCGTTATGGGGAGAGGACGTTCTCGGTACCCCCGTCAGCTGGTGGACATGCCCCCTGCACTGACACTCTTATGTCACAAGAAGGGCAGGAGATGGCACGTTCCCATGGCCCAGGTCGGGGAGGACAGGCTCCTGGGCAGGTAGGAGATAAGAGGGGGACACTCCACCTGGAGGTGTCGGCTCCCTTGCACGTCAGCTCTGCCACACGGAGGTCCACGCACCGGCAGCTGGCCTGCCCCTGGCCACTATGAGGTCACAGCGGGACAGGGCCTTGCTCCAGAGTGTGAGGCCCATGAGTATACTATTCAGTTCACCAACTTCTTCATCAAAGCAAGACTTTCTTTGCTTTTCCATGCCCTGTTTTGCATTCTGATTCATGGTGGGATGGATACTTTGAGTTGCAGGGACCAGACAGCCCAAAGTCCTTCTAGTTCTTCCAGGTCATTGGACCCTCTAGACAAGCCTGAAGTGAAGCCACGCGGGAGGGTGCTGGGTTGGAGAGGCCTGGGGCTGGAGCCCTGGGAAGATTTATCCTTTACCAGGCAACTGTCTCCTGTGCGAGGGAGGCCTCTGCCCAGAGCACCGAGCTGCCTGGCGCCCACCTGCTGGGCCTTCCAGCTCTGGCCCCTCCTCCACTCCAGTTCGTGTGCCAGGCTGGGCCCACTGGCCCTGTCACCCGTCTTGCCCATGAAGTGTCCCTGGCCTGTGCTTCCTGCCCTTCCCCTCCTGGGGCCCAAAAGACCTCAATGGGAGACCTGGCCACTTCTGAGCAGACCCCCCCGGAGGTTTTCCCTCGTTAGGATGGGACTGGTTGCAAGGCAACGGTGAGCTGGATTGTGAGCTCCACGGCCTGCTGCACTGACCTGTCCCTGACAGGCTGGTAGCACTTGGCCCCTGAAAAACAAACCAGCCCTTCCCCCTTCTGTGGCCTCCGGGCGCCCTGCGGAAGGTGGGGTCCGTGCAGGGCTGGGGCTGCCCTGGGGGCCGCAGCCGGCTCTGTCTTTTGCCCAGGGTCGACCTTCTGCCCTTCTGCAGGCAAGATGCTCTTTGTGGTTCTGTCCCTGGGTCTCTGCTATGTGCGTCTTTCAGGGTCGGGATTGGTCAACTGCTCGGTTGCCCGTGAGCCTTGAAACTGACCGTGAGCTCTAGTGGGTGACGTGGTTGGCCCCACAGATCCCAGCTGCGGGAGGAAGTTTCCAGTCCCTACCTTCCTCATTTCTCTGCCCTGCAACCCACTCCCTTTCTCCATTCAGAAGCTGCTCTGGGCTTCCTGCCACGCCGGCGACACGCCTATGATAAACTTTGACTTCCATCAGTTCGCCAAAGGCGGGAAGCTAGAGAAATTGGAGAACCTGCTGAGGCCCCAGCTAAAGCTCCACTGGGATGACTTTGACGTGTTCACCAAGGGCGAGAATGTAAGTCCACGGTGAGTCTGCCTGCGTCTCCGTCCCCCTGCCAGGAGAGATGCCAGCGTGGCAGGGGCTCTCCTGGGGTGGGTGCCCTCCTGCTGCTTAGCTATGCTTGCAGGTTCCTGGGCCGCTGGCATGCTGGTTTGGGGGACCTGGGGTCCCAGCCTTCTCCTTCCCCTTGGTGCCGTCAGAACCTGCTTCTGAATTTTGCAGTAGATGATAAAGCATGGTTTTCTGACAAAATAAATTTAATAAAGGAAACTAGTTATAATGGAGCCATGGGGACCAGATAACTTATTGTCCAAACTATGATGAAAACCTGTAAGAGTGAAGGGGCATTGGGGTATGGATTTCCCTGCTTAGAGCTACAAAGAAAATGTCCAGTTTCTTCAAATCACAACACAACTGACCCTTGAACAATGTGGGTGTTAGGCGTGCTGACTCCCCACCCAGTTGAAAATCCACATATGACTTTTGATTCCCCCCAAATGTAACTACAGATAACCTACTGTTGTCGGGAAACATTACTGAAATCATAAATTGTCCATTAACATATAATTTGTATGTATATTTTATACTATGTTCTTATGTTCTTAGAGTAAACTAGAGAAAAGGAACCGTTATTAAGAAAACCCTGAGGAGAAAATACAATTACAATACTTGTAAAAATTTAGAGAAACTTTTTGTATCGACAATTGAAAAAAATCTTTGTACTGAAAGTCCTGAAAACACCCACATAAAAGTGGACCCACCCAGTTTAAGAGTCAGCTGCACAACTAGTTAATCCTCATTATCACAGATTCAGTATTTGCAAACTTGCCCACTCACTAAGGTGTATTTGTAACCCCCAAATCAATACTTATGGCCCTTTCAAGGTCATTCGCAGACACGCTCAGAACTGTGAAAAATTTGAGTTGCCGAGGAGGAACGAGGCAGAACGACTCTGCCTTCCTGTCCAGCATTCCTGCTATAAATAAGTGTCCTTTTCACAATCTACTTAGTGCCATATCTTCACATTTTTGTGCATTTTGTTGGTGGATTCACTGTTTAAAATGGCTCCCAAGCATAGAGCTAAGGGCCATCTTGCTCCTAAGCTCAAGAAGGCTGTGCTGTGCCTTACGAGGAAAATAGGTGTGTGTGAGAAGCTTTGTTCAGTCCTGTACAAGTTACAGTCCTGTTGGCCGTGAGTTCAGTGTTAATGAATCAACAATATATATATTAAAGTATCTTTAAACAGAAATACACTTAAGACTAAGCTATGTGTTGATTAGTTGATGAAAATGTGTGACCAGAGGCTCACAGGAACCTAACCCTGGATTTCCCCTAAGAGCAGTGGTTCAGCATTTGGTAATTTGCTAATAGTTCAGTACACTGATGGTTCCCAGCAAGTCCCTAGAATATAACCACAGCACATAACAAGCACGACCGTGCTTTACAGCAGCTCAGCTGCTCGGGCTGTTGAGGGTGTGCTCTGGGGCCTGTTGGGATGTACCAGGGGGTTCTGGTGGGCTGCTAGGGAGGGGGCGAGGTTTGGTATGTGTTTTCCGAGGTGTCTATAGTCAAACATAGGCCATTGTGCTATAGCTGTTGCTCCTTTGAACATAATGTGTAACTGTTTGCATTTCTTGTTTCCCAAGTTTTCAGAAAGGCACTTTGCGAATGAACTGCCTTGACTGCCTGGACCGAACCAACACAGTGCAGGGCTTCATTGCACTCGAGGTCTGTCCTTGTCCCTGCCGCGGTCCCTCGGGCCACCCGTGTCATGTCTGTGATTTCAGTGGGGACAGGCTTGTCTGAGCACCTTGATTGGTGGCACTGGGCCAAGGTTCTAACCAGGGAGATGGGACAGGGATGCGCTGGGCTTCTAGAGAGCTTTCCCGGTGGCTGGCTTGCACACCCACAGTATGCAGTCATAGGCACACTTCCTCACAGACTTTGTGGAATGCATCCCAGACATTCCGGGTTGACTTCTGCTGAGTCACTGCTGGGAGGAGGGTGCGGTCAGTGCTACCTGCCGGCTACCCCTGGGTCAGAGTAAAGGGGTTAGAAGAGGGCTGGATGGAATGATAACATTAGATAAAGTTGAGGTGAGCTGTGGTGGGAAGCCCATTTTCCTCTGGAGGGGCCCAGAGTGATCTGCAGTTTGCCAAATAAGCAGCCCACTGGGATGGCGCCTGGTGATGCTCACCCAAGGCAGCTTCCCCGGACAGCTGTCTCTTCCTTCTCACCCAGGTCCTTCATCTGCAGCTTGAGAGCCTCGGGCTGAATTCAAAGCCCATTGCTGAGCGCTTTGTGGAGTCCTTCAAAGCCATGTGGTCTCTGAACGGGCACAGTCTGAGCAAGATGTTCACGGGCAGCCGGGCCCTGGAAGGGAAAGCCAAGGTAGGAGCAGGCCACGGGTTGGGCTGGATGGAGGGCCTGCACAGACCCTCTCTCACAGCCCATGGTCTGGCTTGCGGCAGGTGGGGAAGCTGAAGGACGGGGCCCGGTCCGTGTCTCGCACTATCCAGTCCAACTTCTTTGATGGCATGAAGCAGGAGGCCATCAAGCTGCTGCTGGTTGGGGACGTCTGCACCGAGGAGTCTGCAGACAAAGGAAGGATGCTCCTGGACAGCACAGCCCTGCTGGGTAAGGGGCTCCTGTTCCGCTTCTATGGGCGTCTGGATGCCCTGCCTCCCAGAGAGCATAGATTTTGGGGGAGTGATGCTAGCCAGCCCGACCCACCCCTCATGAAATCCTAGACTGTGTGTGGCAGACTCCCCTGAGCTGTAGGGCAGAGGGAGGGAGTGTCTGTGGTCTTAACTTTTGGCCCGTGACTTCAGCCTGACCAGTTGGCCTAAGCAGCCTGCAGCTGTGTTTTGTATTCTCTTATGAGATCATCAGTCATGTGTGACCATAAGAGGAGGCAGAAGAAAGGCTCAGAAAAACACAGTTTATTCTTCCTAAGCAGGGACACACACAGACTGAAAGTGAAGGGATGGAGAGAGATATTCCATGCAAATAGAAACGAAAAGAAAGCTAGTATAGCTAAACTCAGAGCAGACGAAATAGACTTCAAAATAGACTATAATAATAGACAAGGGCCAATCCAATAAGAAGACATAACATTTATAAATATGCAACCAACAAAGAAGCACCAAGATATAGAAAGCAAATCTTCAGGGACCTAAAGAGAGAAATTGACAGCAATACAATGACAGTAAGGGACTTTAACACCCCACTAACATCAGTGGGCAGATCATCTGGACAGAAAATTAATAAGGAAACATTGCCCTTAAATGACCCATTTTACCAGATGGACTTAATAGATATACACAGAACAGTCCATCCCGTAGCAAGAGGGTACACATTCTTCTCAAGTGCTCTTGGGACAGTCTCCAGGATAGATCACATGTTTGACACAAACCTCAATAAATTCGTATCAAGAATCTTCTCTGAACACAATGGCATGAAACTAGGAATAATGACAAGGAGAAACCTGGAAAAAAACACAAAAATGTGGAGATCAAACAACACGCTACCGAACAACCAGCGGGTCATCGAAGAAGTCAAAAAATATCTACAGACAAATGAAACCAAACACAGCATACGAAGATCTTTGGAATATAGCAAAAATGTTCCGAGAGGGATGGGATGATCACAGCCCTAGAGGCCTACCTCAAGAAAGAAGAGAAATATCAACTAAACTAACTTTATACCTAAAGGTGGTAGAAAAAGAACAAAGGAAACCCAAAGACAGTAGAAGGAGGGAAATGAGCAGAAATAAATGAGATCGAGACTAAAAACAGCCATAGGAAAGAACAATAAAACTAAGAGCTGTTTCTTTGAAAAGATAAACAAAACTGACAAACCTTTAGCTAGACTAACCAAGAAAAAAGAGGCTTCAAGTAAACAAAAGGAGAAATGAAAGAAGAAATTACAGCAGACACCACAGAAATAATACAAAGGGCCATAACGGATTACTGTGAACAGTGATATGCCAGCAGGATTCAGAGGCCACAGTTAAAGTGTGAGTTAAACCCACACCGATATGGACACTTAATTTACGACAAATGAGCCAAGAACATACAATGGAGAAAGGACAGTCTCTTCAATAAATGGTGCTGGGAAAACTGGACGGTCACATGCAAAAGAATGAAACTTACACTGTACCAAAATTAACTCAGGATGGATTAAAGACTTGAAGACCCAAGACCGTAAAATTCTTAGAAGAAAACCTAGGCAATAAGCTCCTGGACACAGTCTTAGTGTATTTTTGTGGCTCTGACTCCAAAGGTGAGGGGAAAAAAAGCAAATTTAAGTAAATGGGATTACATCCATCTCAAACTAAAAAGCTTCTGCAGAGTGAAAGAAACCATCATCAAAATGAAAAGGCAATGTAGTGAAGGAGAGAAATTTTTGCAAATCACCTATACGTCAAGGGATTCATATCTAAAATATAAATTAGAAAACTCATACAACTCAACAACAGAAAACGGACAACCTGATAAAAAAGACGTGTAGATGGCCAGCAGGCACATGAAACAATGTTCAGTATCACTAATGATTAGGGAAATGCAGATCAAGACCACAATGTGAAATAAGTGTTGGAGAGGATGTGGAGAAAAGGGAACCCTCATAGGCTGTTGGTGGGAATGTAAATTGGTGCGGTCACTATGGAAAGCAGCATGGACATTCCTCAAAAAATTAAGAATAGAACTACCATATAATCCACCTATTCCACTTCTGGGATTTATGTCAAGAATGTAAAGATGCATATTGGAAGAGGTGTATGCACCCTTATTGTTGGGGGTGCTGAGGGTGCCCACCTTGGTTCTTGTCCCCGCCGCAAGAAAGGGCAGAGACGCAGTAGTGGAGCAGAATGAAAGTTTTATTTGAATATACTCTGAGGGAGGAACGGGCTAGAATCAAGGTAGATAAAGGCAGGTTTCCTTGCTTCTCTGGAGTAGGACAGAGAGTGAAAACTTATGCTTAAAGTCTGGAAAATGGAATGGAACAGCAAAGTGACAAAAACCCACTGGAAGAGCACAGAGACAAAGTGTAATAAGTTGAGCAGTAGAAAGTCTTGAAAATACACACTCCAAGGTCCAGGCAACCTCAGAGAGGAGGAGGTGCTCCCAGAAACTGAGACTCTGTCTTTTAAGGCTTTCAAGAATGGGGAAAAGGTAAAGGGTCTGGGGCGTAGGCTTGTCAGGCGGCCTCATCTCATGATTCTGTCTCTGGTGAGAGATGACATGCCGTGGTCTATAGCCAGTCCTCTAGGTAATTCTGAAGGACAAACCTTTTGTTTCTAAGATAGTGGCCACTCTCAAGTATTGAACACATCAGTTAAGACTGCCTTGACTTAAGATTTAAGTCATTGGCTGAATCTAACCTCCCAATTCTCTTTCAAAAGTGAAATTTTAGCCTTAAGATAAGTCTCTCCTGTTCTTATTATACTAATCTCATCATTTTTTAGGAAAATGAATCATGATGCTTGCCCCTTCTCTCTGCCCCATCTCACCTGCCTTAGTTGGAGCAAGTCTCTAGGTCAGCCCAGATTCAGAGCTTGTGGAATGAACTCATACGGCAAAGGTCACAAGTCCTTTCTGGATCCCTGGCTTAATCTGATTAACTCCTTGAGTCCTTGGTGGGCCTCACCCTCTTTTCATCCCACTCTGATCTGTCTTTCTGCCTAACACTTATGTTCACTGCAGCAGTATTTACAATAGCCAAGAAATGGAAACGGCCTAAGTGTCCACCGGCGGATAAATGAATAAGGAAGATGTGGTACACATGCACAATGGAATACTATACAGACATAAAAAGAATGATATCTTGCCATTTGTGAAAGCATGGATAGTCCTTGAGGGTATTATGCTAAATGAATTAAGTCAGAAGGAGAGAGACAAATACCATATGTGGGTAAAATTGCAATATTTCCAGAATCTCTCTCTTGGCCTTAGTCCATCTTCACAACAATAGGTGTTGACTAGGGGTGGGTGGAGAGGCGAGCTCGGGCTGGAGAGAGACGAGAGACTGAGAGAGAGGCAAGGAAGAGCAGTGGCCAGAGAGAAAGATGGACACAGAGCCAGGCCTCCAAATAAAGGTTATTTCCCCTTCACTGATTTCAGCTTCATAGGTTTATTTGCCCTGGGCTGGGAACACGCTACCACCCCGGGAGTTACACCATATGATTTCACTCACATGTAGAATCAAACAAATAAACGAGCAAAATAAAAGCAAACTCATAGATACAGAGAACAGATTGGCGGTTCCCAGAGGGGCCGGGTGTGGAGGTGGCGAATGGGTGAGGGGTGTCATTGTTCGGTGATTGATGGCATCTAGATTTCTAGTGGTGGTTACTTTGTAGTGCAACAGATGTCAAATTATAATGTATACCTGCAAGCTACATAATGTTATATGCTAATTTTATATCAATTTTTTAAAAAGTTTATTTTACTCACAGGTTCTAGAGCTGGGGGAGGAAGAGACCCAGTACACTGCCTAGCACACATGGAGAAGCCCCAGGCAGGGGGCAGGAATGCTCAGGTCACAGCCTTTGTTGGGGTTTTCTTTGTTAGGGTTCCTCGGGAAAGGCAGCACGGGGTGAACAGCCTGAATGATTCCGATGGGATCGGCTGTAGCTGAGGGTAACTGGTCCTGGCGTGAGTGAGCAGGGGAACATCGCCACTTGGTATGCAGCCTGCGGGCGCTGTTGTGACCCTGGGTGGGTTTTGGTTAGTGCTTTGCTGAGTCAAGGATCGGCCAGCCCCACCCAGGACAGGCAGTGTCTCCCCAGCCAGGAAGATATCAAGCATCATAACATACAGAAAGTAAAAATAGATATACCACACTAGCCGTCTCTGTGTTTCCCAGGAGCCTGTGTTTTCTGCCCTGCAGTGGGAGCCCACTCCCATACTTTCTTAGTTGGGTTATTTTTCTAAGCCCAGAGGAGGGGAAAAAATGAGGCCTCTGTAGGAGTGGGCACGCTATTCTAAAAGTGTTGCTTTCTTTGAATGGTAGCTCACAACAGAAACTCGTTCTCACTCCGAGTGGGTTCTTGGTTCCATTGCCAGGTAGCATTTGTCCCGGGGGGTCTCCCCGAGGGGGCCTCAGGGCCCCGTGGACGTGGGGGAGGAGGAGAATTCTCGGTCATCTCCTGCTGCTTTCTGGGGCAAGCCCTGCAGGATCCCATCAATAACTAGAGGTTTCTTTCCCTCTTTTTTTTTTAAATTGGGGTATAACTGACATATAACATATTAGTTTCAGGCGTATGATTCCATATTTGTATACATTGGGAAGTGATCACCACAGTAGGCCTAGTTAACACCTGTTGTCACACATATTACAGAAGTTTTTTCTTGTGATGAGAACTTTTAAGATCTACTCTCTTAGCAACCTTCAAATCAGCAGTACAGTTGCTTTTGAAAAATCCGTTTGCCCGTGTTTAAAATGGTTTCACAGCCATTTCCTAGATTCATTCTTCCAGTGGGGAAGCTGTCATTTGGCTTCTAATAGCCTCAGTGATGTTTGTGTCTAACGTGGAAATAAGGCCAGCTCAGGAGAAGCTGAAAGGAGGTCTGAGTAATACAGAATACAGTGAGTGTTATTTGTAGCCAGGTAGATATGACTTAGATTTGGGTTAAGTTACTGTAAAAAGTGGAATATATTTTGGCTAACTAGAGGATAGACGTGACTCAGAGTAATGATTTTTTAAAAACCGAGTTTGAGGTAAAACAAAACATTCCAGGCGTGTGGATGCAAGGTAGAAAACGCAAAGATAGGTATGAGATGTTTAAAGTTGTATATAGATATTTAAAATACAGTTGAGTTGCGGTGTCCCCTTGCTTAAATGCCCCCTGGGTCATGGAGTGAGTGTGGAGGATGAGATTCCTTCCTGGTGGTCTGATGTCACAGCCTCCGTGGGTCTGGCTGGGGGCAGGCCATGGAGGAGAAATATCTGGTCCTGTGTTTTCAAGAGTTTGTGGCAGAAATGCCGTCAGGCAGTGTCCGGCTATGGTGGGGTTTAGCCTCCAGTCTTAAGGAGCGCACCCTGGCCCGTATCTGTAGGCTCGGGTATCCATCTCTCCTGATGCGGTTTTGGAATGCAGACAAACATGCCCCTTTTATGCCTCCTTCCAGTGACTCCCAGGATCCTGAGAGCTATGTCAGAGCGCCAGTCAGAATTTACAAATTTCAAACCAATCTGTGTTGCCATGGGAACCTGGAATGTGAATGGAGGGAAGCAGTTCAGGAGCAACCTCCTTGGGACGGCCGAGCTGGCCGACTGGCTGCTTGACTCACCCACGCTCTCTGGCGTCACGGAGCCCCCGGGTGAGTGTGCTGTTTTGGTGACAACATACAGGTTCCATCGACCCCTGGGTTTGTGGTTCCCATAGCCACTGCCTTGTGAAATTTGGCGTTTGGCCTTCTTCTCAGAATGTTTAGAAAGCACCATGGCCTAACTTTCCAGAACATACCTGGTGAGTTAACTATTTGACGCCTCCTCTTTTCCTAATGTTTGAAAGTGCTTTCAAAGCTGTGAATCTCTCTTCTCTCTTCACATGTAGAGATCCTGCAGTTTAGGTTTTGATCCTTAGAACCTTGTTGTAAGGAGGAAGATAGGTAACCATGTGAGCCTGCAGAGCTGGGCCGGAGCCAGGCGCTTGTCTCCTGTAGCTACTGACCAGGAATGTCTCTTCCTGCCTTTTTGCAAACCGACTCTTTAACTATATTCATCTGCTTTAAGTAGTCGCCAGAGAATTTGTGTACATTTTAAGAAAACTAATTCCAAACCTGGCACTCACCTCTGTCTGACATCATTCAAGGTAAACTCTAATGGCCTCAAAATGCAGGATTGAGGAAGAAACGGTTTTTCTCCAGGGGCCTGGCTTTTTCTGGCTTCCTTGGATTCTGGAAGAGACCATGACCCGGTTGTCTGCCTGATGACGTGCAGGAGCCTCTCGTTCCCAACAGCTGCCCCGGCTGGTGCCCAGAGCCCCACTGCTGTCCCAGGCACCGTGTGTGCCCTCCTTGCAGCCTGAGGGCAGGGCAGCTCAAGTCCGTGGTTCTGAGTCACTGGGATTCTTTGTCAAGAGTGACCACTCTGAGTGCCCCCAGAGCAGGCCCTATAAATGCTGAGGACACCGGTGCAACCTCAGCTGAAGACAGTTCTCCCCCTCTTTTTGGGTTTTCCCTGTTTGGACCACCTAGATGACAGTCCCCTGGGCAGGACCCCACCAGTCACTCATTAATGGAGGAAGGCTGGGCCCAGCACCATGAAAAGTACTTGAGGGGCACAAACACATGTGAGATGGCACTGCCCCCACATAATGGAGGTTGGGGAGAGGGTCTGATGCATGGGGCACTTACCAGGAGGGAGGAAGGATGGCAGGCTTGTGCTCTTACCAGGTGCCAAGTTGTGTGGGTGCTCTGCACGGGTCGCCTGACCCCCACCCCCATGCCGACCATGCCGTGGTGACTAATGTCTCTGTTACAGAGAGACACACAGGTCTAGAGAGGTCAGTAATGGGCCTCAGGAGGCAGGCCGGGATGCCTGTGTGCACAGGGAGCCGGTGGGAAGGTGGGGCTCCGTGTGAGCCTCTCCGAGTCGCCAGGGTGAGCACACCTGAGCAGTGGGACCCCTGGGCTCAGAGAGGCAGCCGTGGCTCCCTGAGTCAGCTGCCACAGGCCTCTCGGGGTCTGAGCTCCTCTGTTTCCTGCCCTGTCCCCCAGACGACAGCAGCCCAGCCGACATATTTGCCGTGGGGTTTGAAGAGATGGTGGAACTGAGTGCCGGGAATATCGTCAATGCCAGGTGAGCATCCAGTCGCCAGGGCTGTAGGACAGTGAAGCTCACCCCCAGGTTCTCCTGAGGCCAGTGCCTGGCGGGGTGCAGTGCCGTCTGCTTCTGAAACCTCTAACGGACTCTGGATGTTACTCTCTGCAGCTTCCCCAGGTGCAGGCATGCCTCCCCGTTCCTCCCTCTCTGCTGGGCGGGAGCTAGGAGGGTGGTTATCCCTGCTCTGCGCGCTGGAGGCTGATTCATGCTGGAGCTGGGTGTGCCCCTGCAGGGCGTGGGCCAGGGCGGCTGCAGGCTGCAGCGCGCTGATTCACCTTTCCTGGGGAAGGGTGACAAAGCATGAGTGGGGAGGAGGGGCTCCTTTCCTCTCCACCAGGTGCAAAGGGAAGAAAAGCACTGCACAGCATTGGGTAGACAGTCGACTGGTCCTTTTCTTTTCTACATCTGTTTCACAGAATTTTTCTAAACGGATAATAAAATCTGATTCTGTGGCTCTCTTATGAACAAGGTGCTGGTTTTCAGGTGGTGTGTGGGGGCAGGTATGTGCTGCTGAGATGCATGTGACACCACCAGAAATCTATGGGTGGTCTGCTGCAGGATTTAAGACATGATGCGAATATGGGAATTGGGGGAGTATGACATCAGGTCTGTAAGAAAGAATAAACTAGGGGTTGGAGGAGTGTGTAGGTAGGAGAGTCCACTTTAGCTCACTGTCAACGGCATCATTCTTTTCTCCTCTAGTACCACCAACAGGAAGGTGTGGGGTGAGCAGCTTCAGAAAGCCATCTCACGGTCTCATAAGTACATTCTCTTGACTTCGGCACAGCTGGTGGGCGTCTGTCTGTATATCTTTGTACGTCCATACCATGTCCCATTCATCAGGTAAGAACATTTAGTTTACAAACATCTGGGGGAACATGGGATTGTTCTGGTGTTTTGTTCTTTTTCTTCTTCCTCTTCCCCTCCTGCAACAGGAATCAGGCCTTGCCATTATTCTAGATAAACATGTCAAAACCCCAAGGAAAAACCAGGCTGAATAGAATATTGTCTAGCAATTAAAAAGCCGCAGTGAGAACCTTCTAGCTCAGGAAGCTGAACTCTTTTACAAAGAGTGGTGATTGTTGTCACCCAAGCTCAGCTTTGCACAAGGAAAGGGATTTGAAGTTTTATATGGGAACCCTCTGACCAACAACTGAGTAACTAACTCATTAGGAAATGCCAATTATTTTGCCTCTTTTTAAAAGATTTCTAAATAAGATGTGGGCACAGAAAGCCTCTGCCACTGTCACCCCATTATTGTGTCTCCAAAGTGACAGGTTTGTAAATATCAGAAAGGGAAACCCTTAGGAAGTGTGTGTCCTTTCCGGAATATGTGTGTGTGTGTGTGTGGAATGTGTGTGTGTGTGTGTGTGTGTTTTACTTCACATTGTTACCTAGGCTCATTTCTGATGCCAGGTATTGAGCTAGCCTTTCCTCCTACCTGGCTGAACACCTCTGCATAAGTAAAGGACCACAGGTGTGCCTGTGTCTGCTCTTGGAGAGCAAAACTAGGCTTTGTGTTCATGATCCTTTTATGTGACTTCTGGAAAATGCTTAAGTCCATGTCCCCCAAATGGTTTATTATGGCAGCCTGGCAGTGTCCATTGTGAATGAGTAAAGGTCAGTAAAGGTTAAAGGTGGCATCAGGGTAAAGGTTAGAGGTGGATGTGAGAACGGGAGCCATGCTGATGAGCTCCAGATCTCCTGGGTGCCACCTAAGGTCCTGACACCTGTGTCCGTGGCTTCTGCTCCTTTGTCCTCAAGCTTGTTCAGCTTGAATGCCTGTTGGCCCGTCCCCTTGTCTGAGTGATGGTCCCAGGGAGCAGGTGTAGGCCTCAGTCTGCGCTGTAGCCCGTGGTCCTGTGGACCCTGCACTCGCTATGTGCATGATAAGTTGGCATTTTAATGTGAGCAGGAGTCGGCATCAAACCACCCACCCCACCCAGCATAAACAACCAGACGTTTCCTGTTTCTTGAAATGTGCTGATAACTTGTTGGCACCTCCTGTGCTTTGTCGGGAAACTGGGGGTTTGGGGGGGCAGAGGTGGGAATGGTGGCGTCCCTGCCGCCTCTGCTGGCAACAAGAAGAGAACACAGAAAGCAGGGGTGGGGTGACTTGGCTTCCCGGGTACCATACGCTGCTTTTGTGGGTGCAGAACACTTCAGAGTTGGGGGCGTGGAGCTGATCCTCCAAAGTCCACAAGGCAGCTGTCAGCAGGGAGGAAGCAGGTCAGGAGGGACAGTGGTATGGATGGCGGTCCCACGGGTCACTGTGTGGCCTGGCTGATGAAGATGCCATCAAACAGACCCTGAGCCACTGGTTTTGGGGTTCTCAGAGCCGCAGTAGACTGATGCTGCCGGCTCTCCTCTTTAGCAAAGCAGGTTTACGCTTTTCTTTCGGAGCTGCTCAGAAGCCACCCACGTGTGCACATTCTCTGTTCCAGGGACGTGGCGATGGACACAGTGAAGACGGGCATGGGCGGAAAGGCGGGGAACAAGGGCGCCGTTGGCATCCGCTTTCAGTTCCACAGCACGAGCTTCTGCTTCCTCTGCAGCCACCTGACGGCTGGGCAGTCCCAGGTGCGGGAGAGGAACGAAGACTACCGTGAGATCACCCAGAAGCTGAGTTTCCCCATGGTGAGCAGAGTGGTGCTGGGGACGGGGGTGGGACCGCGGGAGGGTCCTGCCCTTAGGGAGCCCAGCCCTCCAGTGTTCTAGGCCCCTTATTTCCGTACGTTTCCTGAATATTCCCTACATTTTCTTATGTGCATTTTCCAGCTCAGTTCAAGTGAGTGGAAAGGGGAAAAAAGAAAGCCAGTGTGTTCGTGTTATGTCCTGGTTGGTGAAGAATACTTGAATCCAAACAGTATGAGATTTGGCTTTCTTGAGGGTCACAGTCTTCACACTTAAATTCTGCTGTGGCTCAGATAAGAACAACCATTTTTGAAATCAAGAGAGACCCGGGACCCTCTCCTGTGGGCTCCAGGTCACCAGTAACACGCGTCTTGCCGCCCCCTAGTGGTGTCAGAGGTTTCCATTCTGCAGCCCTTGAACGTTCTTCCCCTGCAAAAATCATGTGCACACCTTCAGCCTGGTGCAAGCTACCCATTTCCAAACAGCGAGGGGAGACCTCAGCTGTTCTAGCCACGTATTGGAACAGTTTCTGTGACACAGATGACTGGGTCACGGCTGTCACTGGGTGATTGGTGGCAGAAGGAGGGGGCAGGGATCCTGGGTTCTCCAGGGCTGCGCTGGTGTCCCTGGGCTCAGAGGGACGGGGCAAGGCGGAGGCAGGCATGAGACGGAGGATCACAGCACGAAAATGTATAAAACCAGTGAGGATGCACGTCTGCTTATTTCCTTAAACCTCACCCTCACAACCCTGAATACTTGGATCATTCTCAGGACGTAGGCATAAAAGCAGAAGCACAGCCTGATGCCCCGAGATGGAATCAGAGTAAACATGACAGCGACACTTCCCCAGTTAGAGCTGGAGCTGTCTCCAAACCACTATTAAAATAAAAATGTGAGCCATGTTAAAGTTCCTCAGGAGGCCTATGGCATTAATGAAAAATGAGGTCCTCTAGATTTTTTTTAACATTTCAAGAAAAATTCATCTCATCACCTGCATGGTAAGTTTTTCTCCCTCTCCCTCTTTTCCTGCAAGATGAACCAGAGCGATCATGATTTTCTTTACTACTTAGGGAAGAAACATTTTTTCTCACGATTATGTGTTCTGGTGTGGCGATTTCAACTACCGCATTGACCTCACTTATGAAGAAGTCTTCTATTTTGTTAAACGCCAAGACTGGAAGAAACTTCTGGAATTTGATCAGTTACAGCTACAGAAATCAAGTGGAAAAGTAAGTTGTGCTTTTAAAGTACTCGCTGGCAGCTGCCTCACTGGAAATACATCTGCGAAATGTGCATACTGTTGTTTGGCGAATTAATTTCCATGAGTGGTTTTAACAGGGACTCTAACGCTGTAGAATAGGTGTGGTGTAGATGTTTGAGAAACGCAAGCATTCATTTACACCCACTTCCCGTGTCTGCTCGGATAGGCTGCTTTCTGGGTCTCCGTGTCCTCTCATGCCAGAGGGGCCGCTGCTGTGTGAAAGGACGCTTTCACGTAAGCCCGCTGCGGGCTGGCCCTACTTCTTCAGACTCGTGCTGTCTCATGAGGATGGGGGATGCTGATGACACGAGTCGCCCCACCCTACACTCACGTACAGGCCTTGCAGGGGCTGCTGTACCTCAGATACAATAAACCACCAAGTAGTATAGTAGACTGCTTAGAGTGGTGTATTTTGGTGGTATCCCTCTTTCTCATTGGTGAACACGTAACAAATTATAAGCATATCTAATAGACTCTACACACCAATTGATACCAATCCCCAAGACTGTCCTACACATTGGGTATCATACCCATTTTATAGAGTAGAAAACTGAGGCCAAGGTCACACAGTCAGTACACGGAGCCATGACACTATCAAGCTACAGAGCTCATATCTTCTGCCTACGGGACCCGTGGGCAGTTTTTTAGTGACCCCTTAGGCCATGACATAATAGGAAAGATTCAGGTATAGGATCTGTCCTTAGTTCTTCAGATGACCCAAAACTTATCTGCTCCTCTAAAAATTCCACTCGCTTGTCTCAGTGCCCGTTAGCACCCTAGTGGGCTGGGCTGGGCTGAGCTGAATTCCGTTTACCTTTTGAAAATGCAGCTGGTTGAATGTGTGAAGACAGGGAAGTTAAGGTCTCCCCTACAGTGCAATTTGGATGTCCTTCAAGGTTTTCTGTCCCTTTCCTGCTCCACATTGCTGGTGATGTAGATCACAGCGGGTGACAGATGGAAAGCCACTGCACCACACCTTCCCATACAGATTTTTCTTTCTTCCCTCTCCCGGTATTCTCTGCACCCTCTCACTGATCCACTGGGAGGCTGAGTGAGTGTCCGTCTGGGCTCTGCCCACATCACCGAAGCTGGGTCCAGAGCTAAACAGAGTCAGAGGAGCGTTCAATTTCAGTTTTGGGCTTCTGTTTAGTGTAACAAATACTGCTTAAGGCCTTGTTAGGAGGTATGGGCCAGACATTGCTCTGGGCCTGGGACTGCACAGATGGGCACGTATGATCATCGCCTCATGCCTTTCGCTGTCTCCTGGACACTGAGGAGCTGAAGGTGAGAGGTTGAGTACCAGATGTGGGTGGGACACCCAATGGTGGCGTGTAAATCAGTGGAATAAATGGAAGGTCACCACTCTTTTACTAATGAAGTGGCATGCTCACGTCCAGTTTTAGATATATTTGCAAATATAATAGAGATTGTTACTTTTTAGGAATCATACACTCTGGAGTATGCTTTTTATTTTTTGTTTTTGCACACAACCTGCAGAATCTAAAACTAAGGTGCTATTGTGGTTTCTTTTTCTCCCGATAGATTTTTAAAGACTTTCACGAAGGCGCCATTAATTTTGGACCCACCTACAAGTATGACGTTGGCTCTGCCGCCTACGACACTAGCGACAAGTGTCGCACCCCTGCCTGGACGGACAGGGTCCTATGGTGGAGGAAGAGGCATCCTTTTGACAGAACAGGTGTGTGAGACAAGGGTGCTCTCGGAGCTGGGGGAGGGCTAGTGATCGGTACCATAGAGGGAGACCCATGTTTATTCAGCCCAGTGCTTCTTGCTGAATAAAATAAGTTTTCTTGATAACCCCAAACCACACAAAAGTCTTCCCAGATGTTAGTCCCTAAGCTTTGGAAGTTGTATTGTGGGGGTGCTCCCCTCTGGCGGCCTCCTAGAGGCTGTGATCTGCTCCTGGCCCTCCCATCCCCCACCCCACTGTCCCTGCACTGCCCCCCCCCCGCCCCCACCCCTATCTGCCTTTTGCCCTGGGCCCATCAAGGAGAGAAGCCCTGGCTCTTCCCTCAAGGCCTCTGCCCTCAGGCTCATGCACTCTGCCTAGCCCGTTTTGTTCAACCAAACTCTTAATCTGTTTAAAGCCCCAGCTCCAAACTGAATATGAGCAAGACACAGGAAAGATAAGTTGTTTTTTTTTTTTTACCAATTAGTTGTCAAGTATGTTTTGAATGCTTATTGGTACCATCTAGTAAGTGCAGTTAATTTAAAATTAGAACACCAGCACATAAACAACTAAGTTTTTCTGGTGAGACGACATACTGAGATGGTCAGGGCCAGGAAATCACAACTCGATCAGTGTGTGGACCCCCGCATGGCCCGGACACTGAGAGGCAGGGACACTGTTTTCTTAGCCTCTGCATCTCCTATCGTACAAAGGACTGTTGTTCTTCTGCGTTCCCGTGGGCCCTGGAGTGGGACCCCTCCGCAGCGATTTCTGTGTGCTCGCTGGGGAGGAGTAGGCGGCTCTGGTCTCACTGTTTTGGATAGCCTACACAGAGGAGTTGTTTACGCCGGCCCAGAGCCACCTTGGCTTGGCTTGGAGCACAAGGGGCTGGGTGGTCGGTGATGTAGATCCCTGTTATAGAAGTTCTCTAATTGGCACTCATACATATTGATTCAATTTTCTGTTGTACGTGGGTGTCTTGATTGGCATCTGAGTAGCTGGAGAACTCAACCTTCTGGAGAGCGATGTAGATGCTGACACCAGAGTCAAACACAGCTGGTCTCCTGGTACCCTCAAGTACTACGGCCGAGCAGAGCTACAAGCATCCGATCACAGGTACGGTCCTACTTCCAGAGCATGTTCTTCTCAGCGGGGAAAGGCAGCGTTCGCTGCTCCCCACAGAGAGCGGACATGCTGTCCCCGTCAGGATGCGTGTGCGCGTGTGTGAAGTGCAGAAAAGAACAGACAGTAGTATGACAAGTGGTTGTGCACCCACGTATCTACCGGGAATTAATCAGTGCTAGCATTTTGTCATCGCTCCTTATCATAAATGATATCATTTATGAAACTTTCGAACACAACCTGCAGTATTTTGTGTTTTTGAAATTCTCATAAATGATGTCATTGTGCACTTGCTTTTTCTGTTACTTAATATTTTTGAGATACAGTCACGTTGATATCATAGATCTGGCTCATTCATTTGTAACTGCTGTCAGTATTCCACTAAACGTATCTATGGAATTCACCCATCCACCTACTGATGAATATCTGATGAATATTTTTTCTGATATTTCATTATCACAAACACCACAGGGTATTCAAGTGTTGGATTCAGGTTGTTAATGCTCTGAGCTGTGGGCTTGGCCTCATGCATCGTTAAAGGTGGAACAGAAGCAGCAGCAGTCGGTCAGCTCGGCGTGCATGAGGACTGGCCAGAGGAGGAGGCGCGTCTTGTGGAACATCTTTAAGGAGACAGAGGATGGCATGAGAGGCTTTAGTAGGAAGAGTTTGTTCTTCCCACAGCTGCTACCAATACTAGCATGTCAGATTCAACTTTAACAAGGTTAATGGTGAGCAGTTGGTCAGCCAATAGGTCTAAATCTTGAGATAACTTACCAATTCTTTAGAAACCTGTGGTTGTAAATACATACTTGGAAATTGGGAAATTTTCAGGTATATGATATTCAGGTTTGCCAGTTCAGTGAGTGTACTTAGAAGCATTCATTTAACCAATATTTATTGAGGAGCCTGATGTCCTAGGCCCTGTTCCTGGCACCGAGGATAAGCAGTTAACGAGATAGACAAGACCATGCTCTCATGGAGTTTTCTAGTGAAGGCAGATAGAAAACAAACAAGTGCTGTATAGGGGGAAAAAAAGTAGTGGAAGGGTCAGGCAAAGGGGTTGGTGCTATTTCTAACCCATGTTCAAGGAAGGCCTCTCTGATAAGATGACCTTGGAGCCAAGACCTGAAGGAAATGAGTGTGTGAGCCATGTGGATGTCAGAGGGAAAGCATTCCAGGGTGGGGAGTGTGGCAGGAACATCCGGGCATCTGGAGAGCAAGAAGAGTCAGTGTTGGGAGGAGGAGAGGGGAGGCGGGTGAGCAGGCAGACCGTGGGAGCCTGTGGGCTGTGAAAAGCACGCTGGGTTTTACTCGAGCTGAGGAGTGGCATCCCCTGGCTAGGTGCTGACAGAATCACCGGAAGCGCCCCCCCGTGGGGCCAGGGAGCAGAAAGGGAGCAGGCAGGAGCCAGGGCCGTGAGCAAGGAAGTGGTGCAGTCTTTGGACCAGGTCATAGGTCACTGTGGCAAGAAGGAGTCAGATTTCAAAACGAGCCCCCAAAATTGGCTGACGGAGTGAGTGTACGGTGCGAGAGAGAGAAGATTTGAGGATGACTCTGGGACTTTCAGCCTGAGCAACTAACTGGAAGGATGGAGTAGCCTTTACTTAGCTGGGGAGGTGGGGGGTGGGGGTACAGATCTGAACATAGTGGTTCAAGATGCCTCTTAGACATGTATTGATCTTTTTTTCTGATTATAAAAGCAGAACATCTTGACTTTTGACAATTAGGGAAAATATATGTAATGATATGCTTATAGATGTATTAATGTGTATAAGAAAATTAGGATTCTATGATACGAATTGTTATCATTTGCTTTTTTAACTTACTGCATTACTATTTTTTAAATTACACTTTTTAATTTGAGGTCATTGTAGGTTCACATGCAGTTGTAAGGAATAACATGGAGCTTTTGTACACCCTTGCCCCAGTCTCCCCCCAGTGGTAAGATCCTGTAAATTCGTAGGACAATGTCCAGGAGATGACAGCGTAGGGTCAACACAGGGAATATATCCAGCACCGCAAGAGCGCCTGGTGTTGCCTCCTTATGGCCCTGCCCGTTGCCCTGCTCCCTAGCTGCCCCGCCCCCATCAACCACTAGTCTTTTCTCCCTTTTGATATTTTAAGACTGTTATGTGAATGGAATCAGAATTGGGGAATTGGCTTTTCTCAGCCATTTAATTCCCTGGAGAAGTGCCCAGTTGTTTGCTGTGTCAGCTCTGCCCGCACCTGCTTCCATCAGACATCTTCACTTCTCTCCAACACACGGCTTCTCTGAAGAATCTCCCCAAAATTTTAAACACTCAGTGCATAACATTGTGCCAGATTCTTTGCATTTTTCTTGCTTCTAGATGCAAAAAAAAAACTTACAATAATAATATAAAATTGGGGAGAGAGGATAATACTGATATTATCACCCATCTCGCCTAATTTTTGAGTGTTCCCTAGTTTTGAAGGTTGCCGTCATATATATATACTATTGTGTCCTATGTTTTGTTTCCACTTGATATTGTAAATATCTTCAGGGTATCATAATCTTCATAATAAAGAATTTCTTATATTTTTGTAAATAGAGTAAGCCCATCCCTATATCAAAATTACAAGAATTTACATTATTTCCTTCTGATCTATTATCCCCTGTTTGTCCGGTAGATTTCTACATTATTCTTCATGACTGCATAGCATATTATCAAATGGCTGCATCATAACCTCTTTCCCTATTATGGGACAGTTACATTTTTATCCCTTTTTCCCCTCCCATCAACAGGCCAGAATGATCAACCTTGGATATAAATCTTTGTCTGAGTCTCTGGTCATTTCCTTAGAACAAAGTCCTAGGGTTGAGATTAGGAGATCAAAAGAGGTGAACACTTTTTAGGATTCTTAACATAAATTGCCCAATAGCCCTCCAAAAAGCTTGAACCCCTAGCAAATGGGGATTCCCACTTCTCTCCATCCTGTGCAGTACTGGCGATTACCAGGCAGAGAATCTTTGCTAATGGCTGGTATTGTTATCTCTGAAATCACCCATCGATAAAAATGCCAGGCTAACACTAAGGCTGGGGAACGTTAAAGACAGAAACTCTAGGACGGGCCAGCAAGCCTGCAGGTGCCGTGCTGGGGCCACACTAACCAGTGGTTGATGTTTACTGTTTACAGCAGAGCTCAGGACTGAGGCTGGGGTTGGGTAGCTGGCTTGTCCCCGTTAACTGTCCCCATCTTCCCTTCGTGTCTGACACAGACCCGTGCTGGCGATTGTGGAGGTGGAAGTGCAAGAAGTTGATGTGTGTTCTCGAGACAGAGTGTTCGAGGAAGTGTCCTCTTTCCAGGGGCCCCTGGATGCCACCGTCATAGTCAACCTGCAGTCACCAAACCTAGAAGACAAAAACGAATTTCCTGAGGATGTGCGCACTGAACTCATGCAGACCTTGGAGAATTATGGGACAATTGTTCTTGTCAGGTGACTGCTGCCCAGCTGATGTGTTCCCCCCTGCCCCCCGGGCACATCAGCAAGAGCCCAGAAGAGCTGTGGGGCTACCATTGTGGTTGACTTGGCATCTCTCATTTATTCCAGAATCAACCGAGGGCAGATGCTGGTGACTTTTGCAGACAGCCACTCGGCTCTCAGCGTCCTAGATGTGGACGGCATGAAGGTGAGTCATGCGTGGTCACCTGTGGTGTAGGTGCTGCTTAACCCGCCCTGGCGTTCCTGTGCTTTTGCGTGGCCGTGCGTCCCTCTCCTCCTCCGCGTCTTGGGTGTAGGCGCCACAGGAGGTCAGGAGCCAGGACCCTTCATTCCAGGATCTAATTCTTCATTGATGTATCTGGTGTCCTGCCCTAGCTACTTGGAGAATTTGGAAGAAAGAGCAAATTGCAGAGAACAGTTGCCACTGAGTGGCTGGGCCTGTCCATGCTCACACCTCCGTGTGGAAGTGTGTTGCTGTCATTCTCTTTACAGGATGTAATTTGGAATATGCAGTTTATAGGTAATCTCCATTTTTATGATATCCTGGTTTTAAATCTACGTGGAGTGAGAATCTAGAGATGATCATTCAAGTTTTACTTAGACCGAACGTGAGCTATGCTGAGCGTGCATGAGGTGCAGACCCTCAATTTTTCCTGTCAAAATGTAAAGATTGGTTTGTCTTCTCCTGCATGAATTCGAGTGAGGTGCACTTTGGGATCAAAGGTCGTTGTTTGGGCTTCTGCATTCATCCCTGGGCGGTCGCTCTCCACTCACAGGTGAAGGGCAGAGCAGTGAAGATCAGGCCAAAGACCAAGGACTGGCTGAAAGGTTTGCAAGAGGAGATCATTCGGAAGCGGGACAGCGTGATCTCCATGTCCCCCACTGCCAGTTCCTATTTGCTGGAGGAAAACTTTGATTTCACAAGTTTAGACTATGAATCAGAAGGTGAGTAACCCTGTGAGGATTTCGTGGTCAGTTTGGCGAGGTGGGTAGCAAGTTCTCCCTGCAACAGGCCTGAGATTATCAAGATACCTTGTACGACCCCACTCCAAAAGGTTACAGCAGGTGCCTGAAGGGCGATCATTACCTTCCAGGCCATCAGTCAGGTGGTTTCCACGCACGGGGATGGTGCGTGAAAAAGCGACTAAGGCC
The DNA here is from genome assembly GCA_032199065.1 of Smutsia gigantea. Lineage (NCBI taxonomy): Eukaryota > Metazoa > Chordata > Mammalia > Pholidota > Manidae > Smutsia > Smutsia gigantea. The sequence continues at coordinate 47,040 of JAVSCE010005662.1, forward strand.
TGGGGGCATCTAAGTGACAGTGGCTTTGAGGATTTCGGGCGGCCTGTTTCAGGCATGAACAGAACTGGGGCCCTGTACCTGCTGACGCGTGGATGCCCTGAGCTGCTGGCAGCTGTGCCGAGCCACAGGGCTTGGCATTGAAACAGGCCCACCGAGGAAAGGCTCTGGCCTTTCCACACTAATCGTGTGCTGTGATGTCCATCTTCAAGGGGATATTCTTGAGGATGATGAAGACGATTTGGGGGATGAGCTAAGTCAGCCTGCGGTCTTGGAACTGAGGGGAGACGGCCTTCCTGACACGCCCAGCTCTGCTGCAGCGGCTCCTCCCAGCGGGTCACCTGCACTCACCAAAAAGAAGCAACGTCCAACCTACAAAGGTAGCTTGGCCTTTCCGTTCCTGAACAGCCTCTGGCACTGAGCGCACTGTCTCAGCAGGGCGACATTACATAATGCGGGTGCGCAGGTCCCACGAAGGCCTAAAAGAACGGGTCGTACGTAGCAAGTGGTGGCGGCTGGGCCATGGGCAGAATGCAGTGCCACTACATGATTTTCTCTAGTGATTTTTATTTTTTTTACAGCTGGTCCACACTGACTCGTGACAGCTCCTGTTCCCTCTCTGTATATGTAAATGGCCACAGCTCTGAACCGGTTTTACATTTGTGATTTTTTTTTCCTCTTCAAATCTTTTCTGATTCAGTCCCATAAGAGACATTCAATACCTGAGTCCTGAGTTGCTGGTGTGTTGTTATATCCATACAGTATCACATTATTGCAGAGTAACAGTCTACATTCGCATCATTATATCATTTTAAGTAAAGAGAGACTGAAGGTCGTACAGATTGAAATGCAAGTCTCTGAGTTATTTTGCATAGTGACCCTTTTGAATAAATTAAAAAACACCCTGAGATTACCTGAGCTGGAAGGCAGGGTAGTTCATGTTTCAGCGTCAGACTCCTATGGCATAATTTTATCCACAGCCATGAGTGCCTTCCAGCTCTTGGTCACTGTGTCTCCCCCATTGGGGGAGAGCTAAAACCAGCAGGTCCAGGAGCCTAGCCCTGTGTCTGGATCCTTTGAACTGAGGCTGAGAACAGAGAACAGGGGGGAAGTGAGTTGAGATGCTTCCCAGGAAAGTACTTTGCCGGAAGAGGTGCAAAGACCCGCCCCCTCCACGCCCAAGGCCTTTGTATTGCCTTCCAGAAGCTGGTCAGTAGCCTGGCTGCACTGAAGCCTCAGGAGCTTTTAAATGTACAGGTTGGTGAGGTCGATCCTAGCAATGTGGACTTGGCAGGGGTGGGCTGTGGCCCTGAAAGTCTGGCCTTTCATGAAGCTCCCCCAGGTGACTTGGCAGGGCCAAGTTCGGAGCCTGCTGCCCGATGCAGAAGCAGCAGCCTTCGTCAGCATGTCATGGTGGTTCTGTACATTCGTGTCCAGCAGGCCCTGCACTGGGGTGGAAATAGCTGAAGACAGTGGAAATAGCTTTTTCAGGGGTGGCCATCATTCAGGCAGCCTCTCAAGGGGAGGGCAGGTGTGAGCCCAAATGCGAAGAATTAGTAGAGCAACATGGGCAGGGTGGGTGGACATCAAGAGGTCGTCTCCTCGAGGCTTTGGGGTGCACAGGCATCCCCATTTGGAGAAAGCCTGCTCATCCCCAGCTCCAGCCTCAAAGACACATAGAGTTGAGCTGTTGGGTTGCAGAATGGGGTATCTCAGCGAAGATGAAAGGAATTGGGCTGCATCGTGGTGTGGAAGGGAAGATGTAGAATTGTCCTAAATTTATGTACAATTAATAATAAATGTACATGTAATAAAACAGAAGTAGTCACTGCCTCGTGCCATGCTTCACCTTAGGTTTGCAGGGCAGGTCCTGATGGCCAGTGCGCATGAAGCAGCTGCCCATGGGCTGCAGTATCTGGGACTTGAGGAGAGAGCAGGGCACTCCTTACCAGGAGCTTGCGCTGGGACGGCAGGCTACCTGCTGGCGGAAGTGAGACGTTCTCAGCTTCCCAGCAGTTGTCGTGTTTTAGAGTTAGGAGTTAAAAGGGAGAAGCTCTGATTACCAGCTTCCTTCTCTACTCTGTGTGGAAGTCTCTGATTTTTTTTTTTCAGTAGCAAACACGCCTACACTGTAAAATATTTCAGTGTCTGTCTGTCTGGACAGCAAATCTTGTCCACGATTTCTTTGAACTTTCCAAGCAGGCATTGGGTGCCCTGTCCCTCTCCCCGTGCCAGCAGAGAGGGTATACTTTAGCTGTCCTGCGGGACATCCTCCTGCCACGGTCGGCTCTGTGCAGACCCAAGTGACCCCTGACCCCACTTGCTCACGTTCCACCGTGTCCTCCAGGTGATGCCGACCTGGTGGAGCTAAAGCAGGAGCTGGAAGCAGTCGGGGATTTCCGCCACCGCTCTCCAAGTAGGTCTCTGTCGGTTCCCAGTAGGCCTCGACCACCTCACCCACCGCAGAGACCCCCCCCTCCAAGTAAGACTTTGCTCGCTTTTGGCTTACCCACAATGCCTGCTGGGAATAACCGCCTGTTTCCTGCAACTGCACAAATGGCTCTAAGTCAGCTGCTCCCTGGTCTTGGAGTGACCACAGTGCCTTTCTCCTTCCTGGGCTCCTTTTTTGTCTTAATATCGGAAGAGTTGCATTTCTCATGGCATTTTGAGTGAGTCCCTTCATCTTCCTGTAGCTGGGTTTTTGCTTTAAGCTGCTTTCAGTTTGAAACCTAAGAGAATGGAAAAGTGGGCCCACAGCCAAGCAAGGGACTTTTGTTAACTTCTTCCTGGCCCCCGTGCTTTAAGGCACGAAGCGAGCGCACCCTGGGAGTCCTTCCTTCTGAACCACGTGTGCTGCCCTGGGGTCGGGCTTTCCCTGGAGGGTCTCAGAGGCTAGTGTCTGTCTTTCTGGTTCCTCAAAACCCAATGGTTTTTGCCCACCAAATTTTCCCTAATAGCCTGGAAATAAGTTTGTGACGTGCTATTGAGCAGTTTCTATTTCACCTGTACTGTTTCCTTTTCCTGCTACTTGCTAAAAAAAAATGTGAGTCAGACATACAGGTTAGTTTCCGAGGGCTTTCCTTGTAGAACTGGGTTCATCTTGGCCTACATCCCAATAGTAATCGGCAGCAGGGCCATAAGAAGCGTGTGACTTTGGAAGCATATTTTTTACTTTTTTGAGTTGCTACTCAGGAAAGTAAAAGGAAACATTAAAGAAAAAATAAAATTTGTCACTATTGTGAAAATTTACAAAAATAGATAAAGAAATGCAATTTTTAAATGCAGTTGACTACCTAAAGATAATAATTGTTAACCAAAGACTTCAGTCTTCTACCAGTTTTACACACACACACACACACACACACACACACACACACATACACACAAACACACACACTTTATTATTATTTTTACAAAATTGGTATTCATTTTGTTTGGTCATTTCATCTAATGTCTGGTCATTAAATGTTGTTCTAAGATATGATCTGTAACTGGCCGCAAGTATAATTTAATATAGTTTATTCCCCTGCTTTGAGAGTTTTAGATTTTGCCCACAGACAATTTTTAAAATTTGGTCGTAAAAGCAGTAGTATGTTTTAAACCACTTAAAAATGAAGTGACTTTTATATCAGATTTGAGGCCCCCAGGATGTGAGATTAAAATTAGCATTCAAATAATGCTTCTCCAGAAAAAATACATTCATGGGCACAAGTTGTTAGAGAACCCAGGGAGAAACTTAGCGGCTCTGAACGCCCACAGACCTTGTGCCTACGCGGACCCTGCCGGCGTCTGGGGTCAGCCTCGCTCCCGCCTGGCTGGGCCTTGGCCCTGCCACAGCCAGGTGCTTCACTGAGACCGTGATGCTGCCTTCCTTGGTTTTCGCAGCTGGTTTAATGGTGAAGAAGTCAGCTTCAGATGTGTCCATCTCCTCCGGCACCCACGGGCAGTATTCGATCTTGCAGACAGCCAAGCTTCTGCCAGGAGCGCCTCAGCAAGCAGTGAGTTCTGTGTTCAGCTCAAAGCGAAACAGGCCAGGCTTTCCTACCCAAGGGTTTTGCCCCATGGTTCATCCTCAGCCCTAAGAGTATGCGGGATCATCTCTGTTAAGTGAATATAGAGATTTATGTGTCTTAACCCTCTACCTGTCCACCAGCTCTTCCCAAACCCCTGTGACTTAGTTGATGAAAAACCCCAAGTGTCTCCACGTGGCAGGATTATTGGTTTCCAGACTCATCTGCTGCTCTGCAATTCAGGGACTCACCTTTGACCTTGGGTGATAGAGCAGTGCTTGGTAGAAGGGAAAATAGGAGAAATTCAGATCAGTTGTCTTAAGAAAAGAGGCTCAAAGAGATCCAACAGGGCCTAAATAATACAGTATGGGAACACTAGTAATAGTAAGAGTCACGTAGGAGTTTAGAGGTTGAGAGTTGCAAAGGATGGCAGTGAACTGCAAGGAAGGGTAGGTGAAGGTCAACGGGACAGAGGTGAGGGAGGAGGGCAGTGAGGCCAGGTGCAGGGTGGAAGTTTGTGTGTCCCAGAGGGTGCAGCAGAGAGCTGGGCCAGGGGCTTATGCATCCACAGCAGAGGCGGAGTCGGCTAGCCTCGTAGGGTTACAGGAGGGAAGGCAGGTCATCAAAGGTGACCCAGAAGTTTGGGGTCAGAGCTAGAAAGGGGAAGAGGCAGAACAAGCCCTTTTGAGAACACATATACCTGGAAGGTGTTTTAATAACACAGGTGGAAGGGGTGGCTTCTGTTGATGCATTCCAGCTTTTATCTGTTACAGAAACTAAGATAGAGGATGGTTTATCCACATTGCAAAAATCTGTAACCACCCAGTTGTCAACTCTAAATATTATTGCATTCCTCTACTCAGCATGAGAGATTGGAGTTTGTGTTTTGCTCACCATGTGGTGGACTCCGTACATCTCACCCTTGTGTGCAGGGAAGTAGGCAGTGAGCGTGCCTGGTGAGGCTGACATTGCACCTGTGTTAATACGCTTTTCCTTTTGATTCTATCCTCAAGCCCACAGCGAGGACTGGGATAAGTAAACCTTATAATGTCAAGCAGATCAAAACGACCAATGCTCAGGAGGCAGAGGCAGCCATCCGATTTCTCCTGGAAGCCAGAGGAGGTGGGTGACCCCCTGGGTTCCCGTTCCCAGCCAAGGAAAAAAGCTGATTCTCCTTTTCTTTTCATCCTCCTAGTAAAAGGGGCCTAGAAGGGAATATAACTTTTTATTTTTTTGGAGGCAGTATTAAATGAAAGCACCTTTTAGCAACATTTTATAAAATTCTGCTACTAGGATTTGTCGCCTGTGTAAAAATTCAGATAAGTATATAAAAATAGTCTCATAATTATTAAGCAGCACTTAAGGGAGAGACCAAAATAAATGAAAAGGTTTTAGAAATGGTTAACACTCGGGGCACTAACTTATTCTGCTAGCTCTGTAAAAAGAGATAGTTAGCTATGTGTCCTGCTCGCAGGCACAAAATCTGCTTTTATTTAGCAGCAAGTGTGGATTCTGGTCACACAGGGACCTCTCTGGCATGCTGCCTGCTAATCTCTTGTTGCTGTTACTTCCCTTAACCCATGTTAATCCCATTCTAGCCTGGAATCTCCCCCATGCATTCAAAATCCCTGGGAACTAACATTTTTTGGCTTTTTGTTTTCTTCGGTACTGGAACCTCTTCTGGAGAGGGGGGATCATGCTCACAGAAAAGCCGCATGCGATCACTCTCGTCCGTTTGCTCCCAGTCAGGGTATCTAACTTACTTGGGATTCCCAAATAACATTTAAGGAGGGCATGAATTCAGAGATTGAGAAACACTGTGGTAGGATAACACCATCACAAGTGGTTTCTTTTATTAAAAAGAGAAACAACTAAA